>QLOU01009055.1:0-32133 GCA_003313715.1 Russula abietina
GGTCCAAAAGAATCTGGAGGTCCGAGAAATACCTCTCCAGTTCTTCCGGCTGAGTGTCGTCGAACTGAGAAGCTGATCGCTCTGTGCGTGCGGGGAGATTAGATAACGCCATTTGATTCGTGGGTGGGGGATGTGGAGCTGGTACGTGGGGTACTGGTGGGTTTACTGGAACTGGTGCTGGTAGAGGTGGAACGGGTGGTTGTGCTGCTGTAACTGGCTGAGGTTGCGGTGGTACTGGCTGTTGTACTTGAATTTGCGCTTGAGGTTGTTGTTGTACCTGCAGTTGTTGAGGGGTGATGGTAATCGTTGGTTGGCTTGTTGAGGAAGTCGGATTTGCGAGATTTGTCGGTGTATAAGGTGATGGGGCTGTCGTAGTTCCCGAACTTTCTACGATAGGTTGTTGAGTTGATAGAGGAGATGGAATGGATGTCGATGATGATGAAGCTACTTGGGCTTGTTGTGCTTGAGCCCTTGATCTTGAACGCGTAACTCTTGACGCCGTTGGTGCTGATCCTGTCAATTGCGACAGGACTTGAGTTACTTCTTCTTCACTTGAGGGCTCCGCCGAGGTTATAAGCGGACTTCCGCTAAAATCGCTGACTTCACTGAAGTCACTAGAAAGAGAGACCGGTGTTAGCGTTCCGATCGGGGTGAAAGTACCTGGGATAAGTGGATCTGGATCCACTCCGGCCGCTATAAGTTCGTCGTACAGTGTGCGATTGGGCACACGGTTCGTAATGATTGCTGTCGGAGACTACTGAGACTTGAAAAATGACCTCCCCACGTTGGCCACCAGAATGATAAGCGTACAAGTCGCCAAGCGTGTCGGGGGAGAGTCAAAGAGAAGGGGGGATAGTGGTAGAGATCGAAGCAGAGTGGGAGAGAACCGAGAGAGGGTGTGTGTGTGTCGAGAGGAAGGGAAAACCAAATGACACAAAGATCTCCTATGTCGCCCAGAGAGTCCTAAGAAAGACAGAAAGAGCAATGGAGAGAGGAGAGGGATCGAAAGTAAGGCCATCTATGAAGACCAACCCCCAATATCCTAAGATCGTCGGAAAAGTCGGAGGATCGGAAATGCGTCCGATCGATATCCTACCTGTCAGGGGTGCGACTTGTGGCTTGAGTTGGATTTGGGAGGTCAGTAAGTCTAGCAGTAGTCGGGACACCTCCTAGCCTGAATACTAAACCAAATAATAACGCTATATATGTCGCCAGGGAACCTGGGAAGGAGTCTAGACTGCCTAGACTGTCGCTATGTCGCTATCGCTGTCGGGCTGTCGCTAGTCCGCTGCCGCCTAAGATACGCTAGATACGCTGCCTGGGCTTCCTGGAACTGATGGAGTCGCACGCTTGACTCGATCACTGTCCGGAACGCGCCGCTGATAAGAGAGAGAATGAGAAGAGAATGAAAGAAAAGAGGGAGGGGACGAATGGTGGCTCTTAGGTACTGAAGAGGGACCTGCTGTCTGAGGTGAATCGTCCGTCGAACTGGGAATGGTGATTATTTCTCTTGTATTGTATGCTATCTTCTCCTTTATATACTCGCTGCTAAAATGGTCCCGTACGACGCTGTACATCATTTCCTCGCCGTCCAGTGCATCTCCGACTGATCCTCCTTTGCCCAATGACGTCCCGACGCCTTGTCCTTTCCGCCCCTTCGCTTCCGACGCCTGACTCGATACAAAAGACCACCCCGGCCTCTGGTCACCTGTCCCGATCATCTGACCGCTATCCCCCTGCTATGACTCGACCCTACTATCCAATGCTCTTTTTCTTCTCGTAAGCGGCGTCTGACCATAGACGCAATTCCGACTCTGATCCGATGAGGCACTGTCTCGCTTGGTACGTTATCTG
This sequence comes from Russula abietina, assembly GCA_003313715.1. NCBI lineage: Eukaryota > Fungi > Basidiomycota > Agaricomycetes > Russulales > Russulaceae > Russula > Russula abietina. The sequence goes on from QLOU01009055.1 coordinate 1,855, forward strand.
ACCGCGCTTCAGGCCCGACCGACTGGCGGAGCTTTCGGAGTTCCGCCCGACACTCTTGGTCGCTGACTTCTACTCTCCTAGGCATCCCCGGTCCGGTGACCCTCGGCCTCGTTGGTCCGCTATTCCGCACGCTGCCGCACACGCTGCTCATCAACGTTATAACATGGAGGGAGACGAGGGCATATACATTATAACGTGGGTGACGAGGATGAAACTGCAATGAGGTGTTATAACGTTGTATTAGTAAGGCGTGGACCAGGGGAAAGTGTGAAACATACGTTATAAAATGGAGGGAACCTGAGATAGCCACCAGGAGTTATAACGTTGTGCGCGCACGTTCATATATTATAACGTGTTATAACGTGGGCGACGACGACGAAAATGCAATGAGACATTATAACGTTGCATTAGTAAGGCGTGGACCAGTGGGAAGGTGTGAAACATACATTATAAAGTGGAGGGAGCCTGAGACAGCGACTGGTAGTTATAACATGTTATAATGTGGGTGATGAGGACGAAACCAGGAGTTATAATGTTACGCAGGTGTGTTCATTATAGCGTGGGTGACGACTGACGAGGACGAAACTGCAATGAGACATTATAATGTTGTGTTAGTAAGGCGTGGACCAGCGGGAAGGTGTGAAACATACGTTATAACATGGAAGGGAGCTTGCGACCGGGGGTTATAACGCCGTGTGTGCGTGTTCAATGAATGAGATTATACGTTATAACATGGAGTTATAACTGTAGGGGCACAGCGATGTCCTTGACAACAAAGGGGCACGTTATTACATTGTGACGTGGATAATGCAGACAACGTTATAAAGGTGCTACATGGATTGTTGCCAGGCTGTCCATGATCTGTAAGTACCGTACGTGCAGATAATAGTACACCGACCTTCACCATCACCGACCATATGCTAGGGTCGGTATCGCGCGGCACACGAAACGGCAGTGCCATATCTTCAGTTATTGTGTCGGGTCGTGCACCTCTTGCCAGAATCCTCCTCGCTTCGTTCTCCAGATTCTGTACCGTCGAACTCAAGGTCGAACTTGCAAAGCCAACATGTGAAACGTCGTCCGGCCCATCACTTGATATCTCATCATCGTCAAAAAGGTCGCCTATATATAAAAATCTATATATGAATCACTGAATAGACCATTTCATGCGACTTACTGAGATCTTCGTCCTCTTCTTCTTCCTCATCCTCGCACGAAACAAGTGCTTCAAGATCAAGGAAATCGCATACCTGTAGGTGAGCCATTTAATTAATGATATTCGTTTCAAAATGGGACAGGACTTGAACTTACAGGCATTCTCTTACTTGAAGACTCAGTGTTGGGGAGGTGAGCGAACCAAAAAAAAGGAACTCAACCGAAATCGATGACAATCGTAATCATTGGGTAATTATTATCGCCAACAAGCGCCCGGGGATAATTGTTATCGCCAACAATCATGATGGGCACTTGCCATGCGATATCCTAGAGACCGGGCTCTCAGTCAGCACCTGAATCTATGTCAAGCCAACGATGCAACCCTTCGGCTCCGGGGTTTCCTTGAGTGGGTAGGTCTGTCATGTCTACAATTCTTTGGCGATGGCGGCTACTGTCACCTTCATCACCACTCTGTCACCCCAATCATCTCCGTGGAAGTCTGATTACATTTATTCTATAAAATCTAGACCCTTCGATCGCCAACTACTCGCAAGTACTCGTATTTCCCTTTTAGTAAACTAATGGCCCCTCTTTCCAAAACAGGATGACTGCTAAACCAGGGTCGTGAATGGGCGTCCAGAACCTTCAAGGCATAATCAGCGTCGTCAAGGCTGCAGATCGGGATTACTCGCCTGGCACCGCTCCAAATTCAGTTCTTGAGATAGACTCACAAGATTTAGACCGCCATCTGGTGTCAGTGCATATTGGATTTCATAGGTATGTTCTAGATCTCTTCGTTGAGCATAGATCCTCACATCCACATATTTTTCTGTTTTATTCTTTTTTCTTAGCCCACCCCCGCCAAAGGGGTTACGTCGTTTGCTCGGAATTGCAATCGTCGACGACTGGGAGGCTGGGTCCAGCATAAGAACGGCATTCGAGTCCGGAATATGTATCGAATGCTGTCTCGGTGCCAGAATAGTAGTATCGTCCATTTGAATGCTGCCAGAGGGTGTAGATTCATGCGGGATGTTCATAGCGCTCGGTGAGTGCTCTATTGTTATGAGCTGGGGATGAACTGTGACAGTTTCCTGGCTGCAATGTTGTCGTTTGCGACCTCTGTTCTCCGTGCCTTCGGCGTCTTCAGCAGTCCGCTTTTTTCCCTGTATCTCCCTTTTTGGTACGAAGTACGGGAGAGTGATCTTCAGCCCTGTCTTTTTTTGCTAGCGTAATTGTCAACAGCTGTCGGCAGGCACAACTCTGTCAACTCACACAGGTTACATGTAGTAGCGCATCGATGTATGGTTTCTTCAGGCATCTCGAGCCTTTCTGAACAATATTGATGCTACGCCTCGCACATAATTCTTGTAAGATGCCGACAGAGTACCGTTTTAGAGTGTCCTTGTCCGGGTGGACATGCTGTAGAGCCTGCTCAGCGTCATGTATTGTGTAAGGCATCGAGAATACTTACTTACAAGAAGAAACACCCGCCCCTTATATAAAGTTTTAGGATATCAAATGACGAGCACCTGTCACAATTGTTGGCGATGGCGATAACCCACAGGGTCTGTGGCTATGCGGTTTCAAACCCATGACGATTTACTCCGCCTTTTTATAAAATGATAGGCGCCCGCGACTGGCCACGTAGTGTTCTCGTCGCCATACATATTAGATATTTCATAAAGCACCTCAGCCATGCGAGCATTCACTTGTAGGATATCGTTACATCTCTCAAATATCTTTAACAAACTAATGACCATACATCTGAAAAAAAGGAAGATTAGATAAAATTACCATAAATAAAATACAAGTGTACCCACTTGAGCCGGCATTAAGACGCGTCGAGCGTCGAGCCTTCTCACCCATCCTTTTAAATCGAGGCCCTGCTTATCAACAGGAAGATGCAAGCGTGCAGTCTTGGGTCCAGACTGATGCTCACTGAGAGCGGTGAGGTCGCTCTGCACACCATTGAATGCGTGAATACCTAAGGACAACGAAACCATGGCTTCCATCCAAACGTGGCTGATGCGATGCAACCTAGCCACTCGACCTTTAAGGATACACATGGTATCGCGGTGTCCACCAAAAATGGTCAACACCCTGGCTTCTACTTCCTCTTTCTCCCGCTCTACAGCTGCACCTTCAGAAGCCAACAAACTCGAAACATCCACGGCGATGGACTCCAAGAAGCGAAGGCCGTTATATACCAATTCCCCATGTATGACAAGGAGGCGTGTGTGAGCTGTGGTGGCGTCGGTGGAACTGGCAAGCGCTTTGAATATAGCCTGTTCAGCTTGGCGGGCCCAATTGAACGTCAGGAGTGACAAGTCCACTGCGCTTGGTGACCCATTCGTCTACTTTAGGAAGTAGGCGAGTGGGGTCACCTGGCGAGGGAGTCCACAAGCAGATGGCAGGGACAATGAAGGAAAGTTTTTCACACCCTCTTTCACAGCTAGTTTGTATGCCGGATTGAGCGTTACTGTACTATTATCTCAGGTTACGATCTAATCCCCCGATCCCATCATTTCTGGTTACGATCTGATTCCCCGATCCCATCACTGATCTTTGATGTACGTGCTGACGCCGGTCGATGCGATCGGAACCCCAGAAGTCTGGAGTTAGACCCTAATGGTTACGATTACATCGGGATGACGCAAGATCCCAAGAGAGGATATGTCAATCCCATCGTAGATCTTAGAACTAGATTAGGGTACAACATGTGTATTTAAGGACAGAGTTTAGCTTCGCTGAACCCCAACTTCAGCTTCGCTAAACATGCAGCTATACTATCGATTCCCCCTGTGACCTCATTGATCGGAACCCTCTCAAACTTCTTTCATCTTTCTTGGTTGCCTTTAAAGGCAGGCAACCACTCGACGCTTAAGTACTTGAGCGATATCAAGTCCACCGATCAGAGAGTCACTATATATCGTAACAGGTATTAAGCCCTGTACGATTGACCATAGTAGCAGGTATCAAGCCCTGCACTACTTGTGAGCGGGTAATAATAGTCCCCCACACTGTATACTTTTAAGTCCCGCTGCGGGCTTAACAAAAGCTGAAGTTCCAATCTGGCGGAGATCACCCTTGAACTCTCCCCAGGAAAGACTGTCAACTTTCTTTTACGAACAAAGGACGATCTCCCCCTAGAAATAAAAGGACCACGGGTCAAGTGGGGAACAATCAAAGCCAATAGACCGGCTAGCTACTACGTTGAAGTAGAGAAGGGAGTCCGACCCCTCGACTATCTAGCAGACTGCTAGTATTGGATCCAGTGGACCAACACCCAATACATAACATACGCCACCTTTCAAATCAAAACACTCTCCACTTTTGACTTAGGAACTAAGGAAGCCCCTTACCTATCAAAAGAGGATCGACAACGACTAGAAGCATCAACTAGTCGTCGATCGGAAAGTGAAGAAAGAGAAGGAAGGAACGAAGAGAAAGAAGTTGATTATATCTCATCAACTGGCTTTCTCTCCTCAGAAGAAATAGTCAAAAGACTGTTCCCCGAAGTCGGAACGGACATAGACCAACCCATCAGAGACGCAGAGATTGACGACGAAGTGTCAACTGCGTTGGGGAAAATGACAACCACTGAAACAGTGACCGCAATGGCACATGGTGGAGGAGCAATTGTATTGCCCTCAGAGAATCCACTAAATCCCTCTGCACGTATCGCGGACGAAGTGGCAGAACTGCGAGATCAAGCAGGAAGAACCTTTGGACGAGGACGAGTCCGAGGAGGAGGAGGAGGACCACCCGGCGGGGGAAATCCCGACGGAGGAGGAAATCCAGCAGGAGGAGGAGATGACCCCAACGCACCTCAAGGAGGACAGAACCTTGCGATAGATCAGAGGTATCAAGCAGCAAGGAGTCTTACTGGAAAGGTTACTCCCTTTACCGGGGACTGCTCCAAAACAAATAAGTTCATCCTCGAATTCGGAGTGCACCGAATCCTCAACTCAGGACACCCCCACGTCCTCATACCGCTACAAAGGGTAGCATTGGCTCTCTCCTATATGGAAGGAGATAATATGGAGCAATTCGTCCACCAACAAGCCACTGCCGCAGCCCATGCAGTATATGACTTAGGACTTAAACCCGAAAACGAGGCGATTTGGGATGAGTTCTTCCTTGCCTTCCAACATCAGTACCAGGATACGGCCGAAGTTGAACGAGCTTGGGGACAATTACTCAAGCTCCAGATGAAGGAGGAAGATGTAGATGGATATATCGCCGAGTTTGAAAACTTGGTGACCCTTTGTGGTCGTGATCGCACCGATTCAGGAAGCGTCGACTACTTCCGCAAAGGATTAAACAAAAGGATCCATCTGCTCTGCCTCCGACGACATCCGATCCCACAAACCCTAGACGACTGGCAGAGGATAGCCAGAGAAGAGGTAGCGGCCCGCTCCCTTGAAAAGGCCTCTCTCGGCGAAAATCTGTGGGGGTGGCAGAAGAAGAAACAGCCACCGCCTAAAGGGAAGGCCAGAGATCCAAATGCGATGGATGTAGATTCCGCCTACCTTAACAAGCTAAGTAAAGAACAACGTGACATCCTCCAAAAGGAAGGGAAGTGCTTCATCTGTTAAAAGAAGGGACACATGGCGCGGAACTGCTCAAAAAGGCAAAGGGGAGGACAAAAAGGAAAAGGGAAGGCCAAAGAAAAGAAGGCAAGGTCCGCCTCGGTAGAAGAGGCCTCTGAAGCCTCTGAACAGGAGAAAGAAGAGGAACCGAAAAGTCCCTCTACTGATGGACCCCCTCCTTCCTACTCCGACAATCGCAGCCTGAAGGCTGCAATAAGGAAAATGTCTACCACGGACAGGGAAGCGTTGTTTGAGGAAATGGCAATGGATGAGGATTTTTAGGAAGTCCAAAGCTGACGGCCAAGCTACAGACTATTTCCCGTTCAAAAGATCAGATGTACATACGAAGAGTCAATGCAATCAATACTCAAGTTTCATTCCGATCTTTGAACATGAAGGCCGAAGAAAGCGCTCTCGTCGATAGCGGAGCTACAGAAAACTTCCTCAGTCATGACACCTGGGCAAGAATGGACATAGGAAAACATCCAACACTGCGACCAATGATCGTCTACAATGTGGACGGATCCCCGAATAGTAAAGGGGAAGTAACGCATTATGTTTGGCTTAGAGTGGTTTACAACGGAAAGGCGAAGCTCCAGAAATTCTTCCTTACCAGTCTTGGGAAGGACAATATCATTTTGGGATACCCCTTCCTCTACGTCTTCCAACCGGAGATAGACTGGCGCATTGGCTCCCTCAAAGGAGGAGGAGTGAGCCTTCAAATGCCACGATACCGATACCAGTACAAAGACATTATGAAGATACAGAAGGAAGCCCTTCGAGCGGTCGGAAGACTGCCAAGAGAAGGAGAAGCTATCTACATACGCCGACAAATAGCACAAGACTGGGCGCGAGATGCGGCCAGAAAAGAAGAGAAGATGACCTCGGAGACTATTCCAGAGGAATACAAACGACATTGGAAGGTCTTCTCAGAGGAGGCATCTAAACGCTTCCCTCAGGCTAGAGAGGAAGACATGGAGATCAAACTAAAAGAAGGCGCCCCAGCAGTGATCAATTGCAAAGTGTATCCCCTCACCAAACACGAGAGAAGGCTCCTCCGAGAATTCATAGCGCAAGAGGAGAAGCTTGGTCGAATTAAAGAGGGACCCTCTCCGTACACATCTCCCGTCTACTTCATAAACAAGAAAGACTCTGATGAAAAGCGCATCATCATGGATTATCGAGAAGTAAACAAGTGGACGGTTAGAGACAATAATCCGTTACCAAATATTCGAGAAGCATTGGAGAACTTCCGAGGGAAGGCCCTGTTCTCAAAGTTCGATATACGATGGGGATACAATAACATTCGACTGAAGGAGGAGGACAAGTACAAGGCGGCCTTCAAAACCAATCAAGGAACCTACATCCCACAAGTTATGTACTTTGGGTTGATGAACGCACCACCATTCTTTCAAAGAGTCATGCACCGAGATTTTCGAGATCTGTTACAAAAGTACCCGGAGAATCTAGGCAACTACATGGATGATTGGTGGGTCGCGACAGGAGACTTGGAAGAAGGACGCAAACTACATCGACAAATCATCCATGAATTCCTTAACCAAATGGAAGAGAAGTCGTATTTCCTAAAGGCCTCAAAAACAAAAATCGAGAAGCCCCAAATGGAAATCTTGGGCTAGCAAGTCGGAGGAGAAGGAATCCGTATTGACCTCTCAAAAGTGGCCGGAATTGCAAACTGGCCAAGGACGTTGAAAAACGTTAAAGAAGTGCGAAGCACCCTAGGGGTACTCGGTTATCAAAGACCCTTCATTTGAAACTTTGCTGGCATTGCACGACCACTCCACAATCTTACGAAGAAGGACGTCCCTTTCGAATGGACGGAAGAGTGTACGAAGGCCCTCAACACCCTCATCCGAGCCGTTATATCAGAACCGGTTCTATACCAACCCGATTTGGAAAGACAGTTCGAGTTAGAGGTAGACGCCTCGTTATTCGCTGTGGGAGTGGTTCTCTTTCAGAGAGACGAACAAGGGAGACGACGACCAGTCTCCTACTATTCTGCAGCTCTAAATGCTGCCGAACGGAATTACAATGTCTGGGATAGGGAGTTCCTAGGAATGATAAAGGGGTTAAAGCACAGCCGACACCTTCTAATTGGCTCTCCTCATAAAGTCATTATCCTTATGGACCATGAGAACCTGGCGCATTATAGGCACCCGCAGAAGATCAACCGAAGAGTGGCGCGATACTTGCACACCCTGGCAGATTTCGATCTGGAGTTACGACACATTCCAGGCACTACAAACAAAGTGGATGTCCTATCACGACGACCGGATCATGACGACGGCTCGAAGGACAACGAAGAAATTACGGCCCTCCCTGATTCTCTCTTTGCTCATGCACTCTCGATGGGGCAAAGAGATAAACAAATAATCAAACGGCAAAAGGAAAAGGAGGAGGCCTTCTACCAACGAGCTGAGGAACAGGGATGTCAAAGGATCGCAGGAGCCATGTACAGAGACGGAGCACTAGTCCTAACGAAGGAGGACGAGCAGCAAGGCGAAATCCTATGACAATACCACGACAGTCCCACAGCAGGACATCTGGGGGTCTGGAAGATGTGGCAAATGACAACAATCCCTGTAGCCGTAGTATAACGTTGTGTGTATATTACACGTCACTACGTAATAATGTCCGCCCTTGTTTCCAAGCACATCACAGTCCATCTCAAATTATAATGTCATCTCTCCACTCTCCCCCGCTATTGGCCTACTGGTCCTCGCATTATAACTGACGGACTGCCTGCGAGTCCCTACATTATAATCCCTCTGCTCTTCTCTTGACTGGCTGATCGCGCATTATAACATTTGGGTTGCCAGTAACTCGCCACGTTATTATCTGTCCTCTCTCCCCTGATATTGACCAACCGTCGCATTATAACTCAAGGTTCCCCCCGTTTTCCTGTTGGCTGGTGATCTTGCATTATAATGTATGGGCTGTCAGAGAGTCACTACGTTATAACCCGTCTGCTCTCCTCTCCCCTGCTATTGGCCCTACCGATCTCGCATTATAACTGAAAGACTGCCAGCGAGTCCCTACATTATAATCCCTCTACTCTCCTCTTGGCCGAATGATCTCGCGTTACAACTTGTGGGCTGTCGGTGAGTCGTTACGTTATAATCCGTTTTCTCTCATCTCTCCTCTCCCCCACTATTGGCCTACTGGTCCTCGCATTATAACTGACGGACTGCCTGCGAGTCCCTACATTATAATCCCTCTGCTCTTCTCTTGACTGGCCGATCGCGCGTTATAACATATGGGTTACCAGTGAGTCGCTATGTTATAATCCGTCCTCTCTCCTCTCTCCTGCTATTGGCCCTACCGATCTCGTGTTATAACTGAAGGACTGCCGGCTAGTCCCTACATTATAATCCCTCTACTCTCCTCTTGGCCAAATGATCTTGCGTTATAACTTGTGGACTGTTGGTGAGGTGCTACGTATGTTATAATCCGTTTTCTCACATCTCTCCTCTCCCCCGCTATTAGCCTACTGGTCCTCGCATTATAACTGACGGACTGCCTGCGAGTCCCTACATTATAATCCCTCTGCTCTTCTCTTGACTGGCCGATCACGCGTTTTAACGTATGGGTTACCAGTGAGTCGCTACATTATAATCTGTCCTCTCTCCTCTCTCCTCTGCTATTGACCAACCGTCGCATTATAACCCAATGTTTCCCCCGCTCTCCTGTTGGCTGACGATCTGGCGTTTTAATGCATGGGCTGTCGGTGAGTCACTACGTTATAATTCGTCCACTCCCCTCTCCCTGCTATTGGCCCTACCGATCTCGCGTTATAACTGAAGGACTGCCAGCGAGTCCCTACATTATTATCCCTCTACTCTCCTCTTGGCCGAATGATCTTGTGTTATAACTTGCGGCTGTCGGTGAGTCGCTACGTTATAATCCGTTCTCTCTCATCTCTTCCCTGCTATTGACCGATCGATCTCGTGTTATAACTGAAGAATCCCTCCATTCTCCTGTTGGCAAACGATCTTGTTATAACTTATGGGCTGTCGGTGAGTCGCTATGTTATAATCTGTCTGCTCTCCCCTCCCCTGCTATTGGCTTATCGATCTCACGTTATAACCAATGAACTGCTGTTGGGTCCCTTCATTATAATCCCTCTGCTCTCCTCTTGGTTGAACGATCTCGCTTTATAACTCTGGGCTGTCGGTGAGTCGCTGCGTTATAATCCGCCCTCTCTCATCTCTCCCCTTTTATTGACTGATCAATCTCGCATTATAACTGAAGAATTCCTCCGTTCTCCGGTTGGCTGACGATTCGTGTTATAACTTATGGGGTATCGGTGAGGTGCTATGTTATAATCTGTCTCTCCTCTCCCCTGCTATTGGCTTACCGATCTCGCATTATAACTGACGGACTGCCAGCGAGTCCGTAAATTATACTCTCTCTGCTCCCCTCTGGGCTGGCTGATCTCGCGTTATAATGAAGGACAGCCGGTGAGTCCCTACATCAAAATACTTTTGCCCTCCTCTGTCCCCTGCTGTCGACTGATCGATCTTGCTTTATAACTAAAGGACCGCCGCTGGGACCTTACAGTGCAATGTGCACTCCTCGCTTTCCTCTGCCATTGACCGATCTCAAGTTATGACTGATAGACTGTCTGTGTCGATTGTCCATGTTGGTTACTACATTGTTGGTTTGTCCTTTCTCTCCCCTGCCTCATGTTGTTCAGCAACTTATCAATTCTGGTGCGAATATAATGGTCGGTGACAACCAGAAAGTATCCCCGTTACACGAGGCATCACGTTGCGGGAATGTCCAAATTGTACGACTACTACAGTACCGTGTGGACATGAACGCTGATGGTGAAGGTTCGATGCCTCTACACTGAACTTCAGCATGCGGACGCCTCAATGTTATTTGCCAAGTACTCGATTTCGGCGCAAATATTATGGCCACCGACAACCAGGGGGCATCTTCGCTGCACGTTGCTTCGCTGTACAGACATACCCACATTGTTCACGAGGTAGGCATGTCGAGGTTGTAGACGAACTACTCTGATGGGGTGCGCCTGTAGACTCCTGGGACCACGGTTACAAGACAGCCTGTGCGAAGCGTCCTTACATGGCCACATCAAGACTGTGGAGTCCTTACTTGACAGAGGAGCCGATGTGAACGCAAGGAAAAGTGGTTGTTAGACGTCACATAGTAGTCATTTCTTTACTCCCAAACCATAAATGTCCACCATGTCTTGGTCAGAGGTTGTAACTTACTGCATGAAAACACCAACTTAAAAAATGGCACTTTGATCAACTTATCGCGAATGCAAGTCAAACTCATCCGTTCTTTATTTGGTTGTGTTTTGGCGTTTAGTAGCGTTTGGCATGTTGGCCAGTAACCACACGTTCACTGCCTCTCTAGCTCTTGCACTCGCCTCCCACTTAGGGTCTCCTCCCGCACTCGATCACTCTTACTATGCCTGCGCCCATGCCCATATGATATGAGTAAGAAACCCTCAATGTGTAGGCTGTCTTTCGACCTTAACATGGATATAAAACAGGGGGGATTACGACTACCCGAATGATCAGGTGCCAATTATTTGCATCCTCGTCCCCCCGTACTCATCTACTCCCACCACACATAGATTTTTCATGAAGATATAGCATCGATACAATCAAGGATACGTTAGATGTGCGTCACATCATCTCTGACAGACTCTTCGTTGGAGCATCGCCAGCGGACTCTCTGTTGAAGGGGATGTGATGGGACCACCGATGCCCCCATTCAGGTGCCAATCGTTAGCATCTTCGCCCTCCCTCATCCACTCTCACCATGCATTGACCGACCATCAAGATATAGCATCATTTCAACGTATCATGTCAGCACCAGACATAATGCACACCGCGAATGCGATCAGTGTGCTCACACACTCACTTTAGGCATTCAGATGTGTTTAGATTGAAACTCATTACTTTTTCACATGGCATGGTAATCGCTGCGTTCAACACATACATTTGGACTGAAACTCGTTTGTTTTCACATGGCATGATAGTTGCTACGTTCAATATATACGTTTGGATTGTAACTCGTTTTTTTTACAAGGCGTCAATTCGGTCAATATATTGTACTCGTGCGCTAGTCAAGAAAAATTACAACTCTGTGCTACCTCATGGGCAACGTATGTTTGGCCTCAAGAGAAATGACGATGGCAAAGATGTGAGCAGAGGCGCTCCAAGAAAAGGGATCAAGAAAAATTACAACTCTGTGCTACCATGGGCAACGTATGTTTGGCCTCAAGAGACGGAAATGACGACGGCAAAGATGTGAGCAGAGGCACTCCAAAAAAAGGAAACGAAGCCCAATGTACTCAAGCATTACGCATTGACATGACCCGTCTTCGCTGGAGCCGTGTCTTTGAAGCGGCTCGGAAGGTTGGACTTGCGACCCGAACGTGTCGCCGCTATTCCATCGGCACCATTCTCTCTGATCTCCCCCCCGTCCTTCTCCGGTGTACATGTGCCAATCGCCATCGAGCTATCTTCTGTGACCTTGAAACGCTTGCCCTTTGCGGATTTGCCAGTCTGAGCCTTCCTTTTTTTGGCATTTCCAACTGGCGTGGGGATTTTCTCTGGTGCAGTATTTTCCTTACCACAGTAGTCAGAAGGAGACTGGGTTTCTGCATTGGTAAGCACCGGGCATGTGGTCACGGGAGTTGGGACCGTTGAGGTAGTCGTCGCTCCATTTAAAGACGGGGCCCCAGAAGATAGCACTACCGATGTCGGAGTCTCCGAAGATGGGATCACCGAAGATGGAGCCAGGAATACTGAATCCGTCACTGAAGACGGCGTTGAAGAAGTGGGGGTCACAAAAGTAGATTCAACAGTTGCCGTCGCCGTTTGTGCCACCGTTGTCATAAACGAATCAATGACATGTGAAGTTGGATTCGTAGGGGAAGCAGAGGGAATAGGTTGGAACGGCAATGAGAGCGGAAATTCTGATGGGTCGTCCAAGTGTGATGGATTCGGCACATAACTGGGTTGAGTCAACGATGCAGATGCGAACATATTTACATCATTGTTGTTATCCAGAAATGTGAAGAGGCCGTCCAACTGAGGCTGCGACGAAACATTTCCCAAGGAGGTGGGTTGCTGCTGTGTTGCTGATTCAACGAATGGTGAGGGTGGTGCATGAGACTGTGGTTGGATAAGAGTAGGAGTACCAGTAGCAGGCAGGCTCAAAAGGGTTGGCAGCGGCCCGGGGGTGGCAGATATCGGAACCGGAAGAGAGACGGTTGAAAACGCATTTGTATATCACAAAAAAGGTCCTACCATTGTAAGGGATTGTATTTAAAAAATACTTTATAAGCCCTAGTCAACCATTATAAGGCCATACAATTGAGAATGAAATTATTAAATTTTAATTAAAAGTGTCAAAAGTATTGCAAGAGATTAAAAGGCTTAAAAGGGCTTTTGTCAACTTACAATGAAATGTAAGGGCTAACTTCAATCATTTGATAAAATTACAATGCTACATAGATGACATTATAATGCCATATATGCATATTAAAAGGCTATGTCTATGCATTCTACTATTAAAAGGAATTATATTAATTTTAAAAAAAAATAAGCCTTAGTTAACCATTAAAAGGCTTACAATAGCTTTTGTTAACTTGCAATGAAATTAAAGGGCTTATTGCAATTAAAATTTGCATAAACTAATAACTTGTGAACGGCTACACTTATCAAAATAATGTCTTAAGTAATCTTTTAGCCATTAGTATATTCTATTTGTATAAATATTTTCGTGATTTTATCTAATTTATTCAAGTGGTTATTGTGCTTTCTTTTTTTAGCTAAGCGCAAATCAAAGTAGCTATTTAAATATAGTTAAGCAGCTTAGTATATGTTTGCCCGGTTGGTGTAGTGGTCAATAGCACTGCCAGGCATATAACTGGAATAGACTGTTAGTTTAAACCACTGAGTTGGCAAAATTTTCCAAAGTTAAAATTTCTCTAAGTCAAGTAGATAAGATAAATAATAGATTAAGATAAGATAGAGATAAAAGATAAGATACTAAAATTATAAATAATTTGATAAAGATTAGATTAGATAACAGATTAGATAAAATAAAATAAAGTATAAATAATTAAGTAAAGTAAAATATGAAATTATAATAGTAGATATAATAAATAATAAATAAAATAAAATAAAATAATAGTAATAATAAATAAGATTAAATAGAATAATAGTAAGAAAAAATAATTTATTTTTTTTGTAATTGGCTATATTGGCCTTGCCTTTTTGTCACGAATCCTATCGTGCACGTAAGGATCAGGGCTAATCACTGCCCAGAAGAGTGCTGATAAGTATGATGGACAGGGGGAAAGTGGGGAGTGAGCGTCTACAGGACGCTCAAAAGTAGAATAGTCTTGACTCTGAGGTCTAGGGAAGTCGGCTCTAATGGCACAAGACTCCCAATCACCCAGCTTTAGCCTAAGGCAACAAACTGGATTGAAGGACAAAGAGGTCAAGATGAAGAGACAGAAGTACACAAGACTGACTACATAATCAGAGACAGGGGTTGAACTACTATAATAAGAGGAGAGAAGGAAACAGTAGCTGTACCTCGTATCATGGATACATGGGCTTGTATATGGAAAGTAGAAGATATAGATAGAGCTGGAAACTAAATAAGGAGTAGGTGGAGATATGTAGGATAAAGAATATCAGTCCTTACATTACCCCCTCCTTAAGGCCAACGTCCCGGTGGCGGGAATAGGCTCCCAGTTCCCAATTAGAGCAGGGAGAAAGGGGAGGTGAGATGTGATGAGAGCGCCAAGGAAGGGCAGCGAAGATGGATGCAGCAAGTCGTCGAGGGGCAGAAGGGTGGGTCTGATGAAAGGTGTTAACCAAATCCATGGAGTGAGTGAGATGCGTAGCAGGTTCCCAACTGTTATGACCAGCATCATACCCTTTCCACTTAACCAAGTATTGGAGTTGGTTGCGATATTTGCGGCTATCAAGGATAGATTCAACCTCGTACTCAAGATTGTCTTCAATAGTAATTGGTGGGGGGGGAGGAGGGTTGAGACCATTGACATCGTTACCAGACCAGGGGGAAAGTCGATCAACATGGAAGACAGGATGTTGGTGCATAGAGGGGGGAAGGCGTAGACGATATGTAAGTTGGCCAGTTCGTTCAAGAACTTCATATGGGCCCAATTGTCGAGGGGTGAGCTTACGACTTGGAGAAGAGGTGTTAATATCCTTAGAGGAGAGCCATACCTTTTGCCCTGGGGAGAAGGAATGAGGTGTCGGTTTTCCAGCTTCGAATGTCTCTTTCATGGTTCTCTTCTCTAGGCGAAGGGCAGCCTCGGCTTCCTTCCGGACCAGTTGCAGTTGTTGGAGTCGGGAGTTTAACGCTGGGAATTTAGTGGGAGGGCCAACTGGGACTGTGAAGTCGGGTCGATAACCGTACATTACCTCAAAAGGGGTCATATGATGTGCAGCGTGCATTCGATTATTAAGAACAAATTCGGCGGTGGGGAGGTGAGTAACCCAGTCGTCGTGTCGGGCGTTGGCGAAGAGTCGGAGGTGCTGCTCGACTTCTTGGTTAGCGCGTTCGGTTTGGCCGTTTGATTGGGGGTGATATGCAGTGGTGAGGGCATGAATGATACCGAGTCGTTGGTATAGTGTTTTCATGAGGCGTGCGGCAAACTGAGGGCCACGGTCCGAAACGATCTTGGTAGGGATGCCATGAAGTCGGAAGATTTCGCGGTAGTGTATGTCCGCGATCGCTTCGGCATCTGCATCCGATGTAGTGGGGAGGACGTGTACCTGTTTACTGTAGTGGTCAATATAAACGACTATAGCATCATATTCACTAATTTTGGGTAGTCCGGTAATAAGGTCTACCCCGACGGTTTGCCAGGGTCCTTCCGGGACGTCATGAGGTTGCAGAATGGCGCGCGGATGCCTAGCTGGCTTGTTCCGTTGGCAAGTGTCGCAGCCCGATACATATTTCTTTATAAAAGTGGCCATACCTGGCCACCAATACAATCGACTTACCAATTCAAGAGTCCCATGCTGTCCAGGGTGCCCGGTGGAAATCGAATCGTGACATAGACGTACCACGCGTTGACGAAGATCGAGACGTTTGGGAACGTAGACGCGTCCCTTAAAGAATATCAGTCCGTCGCGTTGTTCCCAATGGGTAAGGTTTTCGGTAAGTTGACGGGGTGCATGATCGCGAAGCGTGCGGAGCGCGAGGGGGATCTGAGGGTCAAATTCATGGGCGGTGCGAATGTCTTGTTCGAGGTTGTCCGTGTGATCAGTAGCGAGGAGGGCGGCGGAGGAAAAGTGGGTGGGTTTAAGGACGATCTGGTCTTGGTTATCGTCCGCGTCTGAAATTAGGTAAGTGGAAATACGAGAGAGAGGGTCCGCTTGAGTGTTAGAAGGGCCCGGTTTATGGGTGAGTGAGAAGTCAAACCGGCTGAGATATAAGGACCAGCGGGCCTGGCGGCGAGTGAGGTTTTGTACGGATCGCCAATATTGCAAATTACGATGGTCCGAGATAATCTCGAACGGTTGAGGGAGACCTTCCAGGTAGTGTCGCCAGTCTTCGAGAGCACGGATAATGGCGAGCATTTCTTTGTCGTAGATTTCATAGTTGCGTTCGGCGTCGGCCATCGACTGTGATCGGAAGGCGATGGGGTGCCAAAGACCGTCGTCGAATTTCTGAAGGAGCACGCCGCCGGTAGCAAATCCGGATGCGTCGACTTCGAGACGAGTGGGACGATCTGGTTCCCACATGGCAAGGATCGGCTGTTGGGAGAATTTAGTTTTAAGGGCCTGAAATGCGAGGCGTTGTACAGCTCCCCAGTCCCAAGGAGTGTCTTTCTTGGTGAGGTTGTTGAGTGGTCGGGCAAGCTTAGCGAAATCTTTGATGAACCGGCGGTAAAAGTTGGCGAAGCCAAGGAATCCGCGGAGATCACGCAGGTTACGAGGCGCGGGCCAATCGGTGATGGCCCGCACCTTGACTGGGTCCATGGTAACTTTACCTTGTTGAATTACAAGCCCTAGATATTCGATTTGATGTTGAGCGAACTCACACTTCTCCGGTCGAAGATATAAATCGTGGGCGCGAAGGCGTTGTAAGACTTCATGGGTAATCGCGCGATGCTCTTCGAGAGTAGTGGTGTAAATGAGGATGTCGTCCAAGTAAACCGCAACTTTCCCAGCAGCAACAAGGTCCGCGAAGATGGTATTCATGAGCGCTTGGAAGGTTGCTGGGGAGTTGGTTAGTCCGAAGAGCATTACCTGTGGTTCGAACAGGCCCCTGTTTGTGGTGAAGGCGGCCTTCCATTCATCTCCCGCCTTGATGTGAATGTTGTTATAGCCCCATCGGACATCAAACTTGGTGAAAATACGAGCCTGGCGGAGACGGTTGATAATGTCCGAAGCTAAGGGAAGGGGATAGCGGTTTTTGACTGTAAAGTCATTCAGTTTCCTATAGTCTTGGACTAAGCGTAGTCGGCCATCCTTTTTCTTAACGAAGAATACAGGCGACGCGATCGGGGATTTAGAGGGGAGGATGTAACCCTTACGGAGGTTATCATCTAGGAACCGGTCAAGCTCTTCCTGCTCGTTTACTGGCATGGGGTACACTTTCGAGCGAATCGTTTCGGGGGCATCAGGTTTCAATTCGATTGCGTGGTCGTACGGTTTGTGTTCAGGTAGGCGTTCCGATTCGACCTCCGAGAAGACTTTCGCGTATTGCCGATACTCTTTCGGTACGATCTCTTCGAAGGTGCGTTCTCTCTTCTCTTTCCCTGCCTTTTCTGCTAGTTCAGTTGAGTAGGTATAACCTGCGGCGCACCAGAGTCGCTCCGATGGATCATCAAGGACCTTCGCTTTCCACCATCGACGGCGCTGCATCCTGTTGGAGGAGATCTGTTCGATCGCCTCTGTTTCGGGAGTACTCTTCAGGCTCTCTCGCTTCTGGTCTACCTCCATCGTTCCCTCTGCCCAATTGATCTTTGGGTTCAAGCTCCTCAACCATGGGAGGCCCAAGATCACATCTTCCGGTCCCAGATCCGCAATCAAGAACTCTCTCCATTCCTCAACCTCACCCATTCGCATTCGAAGGCGAACATATCGCGTGATGCTCCCCGCCTTGTTCTTGGAGCCGTCTATGTTGTACAGAGGGATTGGACGGACGAGAGGGTGCGTACGAACGTTATTCAACTTTACAAACCTCTCGCTGACGAACAGGGCGGTGGCTCCACAGTCCACCATAGCCGCTACCATCGCGCAACGATTCCGACCTTTAAGTTCCACTTGAACTTTGAAATGGGGGTTCGACGGATTCAATTCGGGAACGATGCAAGAGTCAATATTGTTACAATAGGTCGAACCGGAAGTGGGATCGTCGCTCGAAGCATACTCGTTCTCAGGCAACAACACGGCGGCCTTCGCGTGTGCCTCTTTCAAAAATCCTTTTCCAACGCCGCTATTTTCTCCATCAACACCTTTTGTTGTTCTTTCAGGTCTTCAAGAGTAGCCGCGGTCGTCGCGTCCAATATGGCCGAGTCGACTTCAGTCGATTCGTCCTCAGAGGGGTCGACTGAGAAATCGAGAGAAAAGTCGATGCTCGATTCAAAGTCTTCGACGGTGGCGGCCGCCTTCTGCTTTCCCCTTTTCTTCATAAACTTCTCCATGCAAACGGTCTCTCGATGCCCCACTCGCTTACAATACCCACACAGATCACGATCGTGATTCCCATCCTTTCGGGCGTGAACAGTGGATCCACAGCCCAAGCATCTCCCCCGCATCTGTCGCCAGTACTCGTCGCGGATGCGTGTAGCGTCGACGTCCATCGAAGTCGGTTCAACGTTAGGTGGAACAAACGGGGTAAAAGAAGTAGTCGGGACCGGACTGGTCTGGAAAGATGGGGACCCCGCCATCATCCCGGTACGTCTCTGTTCCCTTTGCTTCTCAGCGCGACGCTGACGGATACGAATGTCAAGGTCGGAGGCGACGGCGATTAGGTCATTCAGGGACTCAGTCGAACGAGGTGCCGCACGGGCGAGTTCGTCCTTAGTCTGCGTGGAGAGGTGTTCATAGAACCGATCGCGCAGATCCACAGGGGAGTACTTGGTACGTCCCATTAACTCTTTGAACCGAGCAGCATACTCAGGGACCGTAGACGTGCCCTGAAACAGGACCCGTAATTTCTCTTTCGCATCGATCGCCTCGTTGACTGTCTCAAAACGGGCCTTGAATTCGTTACGGAAAGTGGCCCAATCTCCGTCGAAGGGGGCTCTTCCCTCAGCAAACTCCTCCATGGCCGGAGCGGCCCAAATGGCAGCGTCGTCCTGCATGTAGGAAAGGGCCGCGCGAATCCACTCATCATCGCGAGCAGAGACACTGTTCCCTTGCCGATCGACGACATTCAGTGCGGTGCCTTGGCTCATTGCCCACATAGTATAGGCCGCTAGGAATCGACGTGCTTCGCTCCCTTGCTCTCCCTTGAAGGGGGTGGGCTTCTGTACGGCCTTAGCCTTAGAAAGGTTATTGGCTAGGCTCATGGTGGAGACGTCGGCGAGGGTCGCCATGGCCTGAACGAGTTGGTTCATGACGTCGGTGGGATTAGCTGGGGGAGCAGGAGGGTCGGCAGGTCCGCCTCCAGGGTTGTTATGTGGGTCCATTAGGGGGCGAAGGTAGTAGTACGTTCGAGTAGTAGGAAGGGGAAGAAGTTGTAGATTGGGGTGAACCCCTATTTCAGTAAAACACAATGGGGGCAGCCGTGCAGTGACTGCTGGCACCAAAGGGGAGATCTTGACCTAATGTCACGAATCCTATCGTGCACGTAAGGATCAGGGCTAATCACTGCCCAGAAGAGTGCTGATAAGTATGATGGACAGGGGGAAAGTGGGGAGTGAGCGTCTACAGGACGCTCAAAAGTAGAATAGTCTTGACTCTGAGGTCTAGGGAAGTCGGCTCTAATGGCACAAGACTCCCAATCACCCAGCTTTAGCCTAAGGCAACAAACTGGATTGAAGGACAAAGAGGTCAAGATGAAGAGACAGAAGTACACAAGACTGACTACATAATCAGAGACAGGGGTTGAACTACTATAATAAGAGGAGAGAAGGAAACAGTAGCTGTACCTCGTATCATGGATACATGGGCTTGTATATGGAAAGTAGAAGATATAGATAGAGCTGGAAACTAAATAAGGAGTAGGTGGAGATATGTAGGATAAAGAATATCAGTCCTTACACTTTTAATCATTAAAATGCATTGTAAAAGTTAAAATGTTCAAAAGCCCATTATAAGGCATTATAATGGCCATAATGCATTGGAATCATTATAATTTTATGTTATTTTTTCATAGCATTTTTAAGAGATTAAAAGGCCTTATGTTGAAAATAAGAACCATTATAATTCCAAGCAATCTTAGCTATGAATTTTAACAATTTAAAGGGCTTGTGGGGTTTATAAGGTCTTATAAGACCTTGTAAGATTTAGACTTTTTTTGTGATGTAGCGTCAGGCTCGTCCAAGGCATCATCTAGCTCTGTCTCACTTTTCTCTTTGTTTATCGGCTCTGTCTCACTTTCCTCTTTGTTTATCATCTGACAACGACGTTCTTCCGGAGCTGTACTCGTGAGTTTTTACTTTCATCAAACTTGTCGCTCAACGTACAGAAATATGCGTTCCCATGTGCAAGCATCGTTTGCTGCATCTTCTTCCACCCCTCAGGGTCAAACTCCGAGATGAGTTTCTTCATCATTCCTTTCGATGTGTCAGATTGAGCCCTGCGTAGGTCAGTGTCAGATTTTATTCAACTGATTATAGTTTACTTACGAGCGTATCACAATTTCACCGTCTGATGATTCCAGCGGTGCTACGGCTAGGATAACAATATTTGCACCTAGCCATTCTGCCATCGCATCAGCAAAGGTTGGGAGAACGTTTTCCGACATCTTCCATGCTCTGTAAATGTCTATTCAGGCTCGGTCAAGTTCTACGCTGCAGGTCGTCATACCTATCAAGGTCGTCAGGCGTGCCGGCGAACGCTGCCTTCTGTTTCCATTCCTTGAAGGAGGCTGCATTCTCTTCGTTGGCCTGCTCTATGATCTTGGCCTTGACACCAGGGCTTTCCTTCTCCCAGCAATCCTTCGTGAATTCGGTCCAGGACCCAAGTCGGTCCAGAGACCGCATCTTGTCCTTGACGGTCTCCCAACGATTTTTGAATTCATCCTTGAGCCGCTTTCTATTGATATCCGTGTATAGCTTTATTGCTGGCTTTCTCCTTGGACAGGTCAGCGAGCTTGACATTATCTGGTCGATAATGTGGGTGATATATGACTGATTGGTATTTTTCGATGTATATCTGTAGCAAAACCAGCAGCCAAGTTTCTAGCAATTCATGAGCACATTTTCCTTTATGATTTAACGCGATTACTCACCTCCCGGAGCCCGCGATAGATCCTGTTGCGGTGCTCATTATCCCGCTCCTGTTCCTCTGGAGTCTGAAGGGCAGGGTCAACCTCACCCATGGCATCAATATCCCTGTCATCGCCGGTTGGATTCTCTTCAGTCTCTGGGGTGTATCCAAACTTGTCAAGGTATGTTTTCGTCACCATGGTATAGAATGCCCCACGGTCGGTGGATTCGAGGAATTGATCCTTGTAGGATTCAAGGAATGCCAACCTCTCGCCGGTGAAAGCGTTCTGTCTACCCTGCTGCCTAGGATTATCGGACTGCTTGGTCTTACTTTTTGCCATGGGTGAAAACTGTCTGCGGCGATTGTGGAAGGAAGGGTATGGGCCCTCACTCGACTTAAGTGTAACTGGAATGCGTCGCGATGGTCGCGTCATGTACACTTCGTTTTTAATTCGTTTGAGTCTTCTGATTTGCGCTTTCGAGGATCAAATCGTCTCAAACCCTATGCAGGTAACTGACACCCGTCTTTGGCAATGCAGATGTCAGGTGTCACTCGCATCGCTATCCGCTCCATTGCACCTTTCCTCAACCATGCAAGCGTTGATGTCCGCTACTTTTCAGCAAACCATCACAAGTTCTTATGCAAGTATTATGTTTCGACAGGAGAACTCTGGTAGTACATCCGACTCTGGCTTTTGTCACGCGATCCCCCGAGGCTGATGCCCAAGTTCGCTCAGATATCAACCCGAAGTATTTTGCATGGTGACGATGTCATGTGGATTGACAAGCAGCGTGATAGACTGGAGGTGAAGGGTTTTATTCATTCATCACAAGTTCTTATCCAAATATTATGTTTCGACAGGAGAACTCTGGTGGTACATCCGACTCCGGCTTTTGTCACATGATTCCCCGAGGCCGCCTCGCCCAAGTTCGCTCAGAGATTAACCCGGAGTGTTTTGCGACCTGTTAATGTAGATGTCATGTGGATTGACGAGCAGCACGATAGACGTGAAGGGTTTCATTCCCTGTGAACTACTGTGTATAGTAAAGTACCTATTTATGAAACACGATAGTATGAAATTTCGGAGTAAAGATTGTACGCCCGTCGAGCAACCCACCACAGCCAAAGTTCTGCCATCTCGTGCTCCCGATGCCCGTCTTCATATTCAGGGAGGAATTGATGTCCTATCTCCCATTCCTCAACTGTGGCTTCAAACAGTGATCTCAAGTCGAACATGGAGAGTTGTTGCCAAACCTCCTCCTCCTTGTTCTGTAGACGGACACGCCGACCATGGACAACTTCTTTCATGCGTTCAGTAAACAGAACTTCATGAGGTGTATCAGATGGTGGACCGGTGACATATGGTGGCCCACTATCCCAGTCATCCAACCCTGTCTCGTCTAAGAGTTGTGCGCTCTTCAACGCAGCTTGGAAAAATTTTGAGTGGATAGGGAGCTCTTGGATTGCAAGCGCAATGAGGTCTTTAGGCAAGCGCAGAGGAGTTGAACCCTGCCGGCCATGAGTCTGCCAGTACGCGACATAGCGCCGTGTAGATATGAGTCCTTTGGAACTAGAGACAGGAAGATCAACTGGTATTCAAATGATGGGAGAAGAGACATACTGCGATGTCTGCCGTCTGTCATACTGTCTGGCCCGTGCCCGAGCCTTTTTTTCATCAAGGGTGAACGATTTCGCACGGCGGCCCATGAAATGCCCAATCTAAACGTTGAAGACACTACAGGACAATCCATAGTAATGGAGTGAGCCTCACGAAGGAAAACATTAAGCATAACTTACTAAAGTATTTCAACGAAAATGGGGTATGTATCGGATGGGCAGACTCGTCGGAATTCAGCCCGTGACCTCCACCATCCTCAAAGCTACGTCTCGCCCAGTTATTTTCATGAGAAAAGGAGGGCCGTTTTATTCAATTCATGATTGGCTCCCCAAACATGCTCGGTCCTTGGTGACCGGCAGAATCGGTTGTACAACCCGCGCCATGCGGCGCCAACCAACTCCCTCATCGAAGTGTTTTTGGCGCCTCATGGACAAGGTGCTTCCTTTATCGTGGCCGACCTGTCTAGAAGTTTCCCACTTTTTTAAAGCTAGCTTTTTGCCTTGCCACCCGATGAGTACCTTTTCCTCTTGTTGTACGCCCCATTGACTATAGTCCACCCTACAACATGCGTACCAGTAAAACATTGTCTCGCAAACACGAAGCCAAAGCACCCAAGTCGTCGAGAGGAATGGAATCACATATCCCCACTAAATGCCCAGCCCTCAACTCCGAGTCAGATGTTTTGGAGGGGCTTGACGAAGATACTCTGCTATGCCTTTCTATGGACGCACCTGCTCGACTCACCCCGTCACCTGAAAATGGTCTTCTTATATCAGATTCTTCCCCCACGCCGCTGTCAAAGGAGCAAGTTTCAACAGACGTGATGCAAGCTACACTCAACCGACTCGGCTTTGGTCCTCCCAATGACTTGTCCAACCTTCCCATCTTGCCAGTGCCAGCGCCCACAACCCCGAAAACCAGCACTACGGAGATGCTTGATGAAGACAAAACGGCCTCAAAACCGGTTCTGACAAGTGTGGAATCGTCAGATGCTGATGACATAGATGCGTATGGTCAAATCATCAAGCTGTTTCACCAAGTCGCCCGGAGGACTGGCCAATCGGTCAATGTTCTCATTCTAGAATGGGCCCTGCTTCATGCACATATGGACTTGGCAAAAAGACAGGTGGCCCATGCCCATATGTCAGCTGCGACGACGGCACGTCAACAAGCTTTCGACGAAGAGGCAGATAAGATTATCAAACTAGTAAGATATTCTTTTTTTGTTCTACTTCCTTCGTTGTTGACTACAGCCTTATAGGGAAATAAACTGCCCGATGTAGGGATCGATCTCTTGTTTGTCATGGTGGTGCAGAATGCGACTGAGGACGTTAACTTTGGCAAAGTCTGGAGTACCCCGGGGCTCCAAGGGGTACCTTTTTTTAAACCTACATCGCTGCTATCCCCGTCTAATGTCGTATTCAGATGTTCAAGGATCTTTTCTTGAGCAACGATGATATCCTCGCGGCTGCCAAAATGCACTCTCAGTATGTACGGATTTTTTGCGTGGGTCAACTGTACTTATATATCGATTTCCAGCTCAACCATGTGGTCACAGTTCTGTAAGAAATACAAACAAGGCTCAACGGAACTACCTGTGCCGAACATGTCATCGTACGTTGCGAAACAAAGCGCTGCTACGGCAAATGCATTTTTAAGCGCATCCCACAAGGAGGGAAGCCAGCTGCCGGTCTCCGATGGGCATAGTTTATCTTCTGAACCCTCCCCTACACCATCAGACTTGATATCCGATTCAGCCTTGTGTCGTACTCCGGGGCGTGTAAAGAACGAGCGTTCTGCATTGCATGTACTGGATGTACTTCTTGGGCGTGATTAGGCTCCAGGTCCTCTTTACCGTGAATTCATTAGCGTAGTCTATATATCTGACCCTGTGCTGCAAGCCAGCAAAATATATCTCCGTCTCCGTCTGAAGCCAGTGATCACATGTAACCTATCACGTGCGCGTCATGATCATGAGCATTCAACGAAGTTGGTGTCAACACGTAAAAAAAACGTTGAACTCGCTTACTCACATCAATGATGGCCAAGTCGTCTCGGAAAACTAGACTCCAAACTTATCATGCAAAGGACCTTGGACAGCTCAAGCACAAAGCCGTGCTTCTCAGTCATACTTCAAAGCGTCTACGAAAGGTTGTCACAAGTGTTTCCATCCCGACCTCTTCTCATCAAAAATGTGATAGCGATGATGGTCTAACAGAAATGGTGGTAGATGAGAGCATGGATCTCCATGCCGATGCTATCGCCAATTCCACTGACTTTGAACATCCTGCAGCTCTTCGGATACGGACTAAGGCCAAGCGATACCAAAATTCAGTTTCGTAATCTATACATATTCTATTGTTACGAGCTAAAGATAATCTCTAGGATACCCCCCTCCTTACATGGAGGGAACATCGAGACCAATATTTGGACGCTTGTCTAGCTCTTGAAGGTCGAGGTTGTCATAGTGCTTTCTGCGCAAGCCTTGGTTGCCAACAGCCAGATCCCCCTTTCCGCTGCCAGGACTGCTTTGGATCTGCGTTATACTGCAAAGCGTGTATCACACAGCGTCATCAATCAGAGCCTCTTCATAATATCCAGGTATGTAACAAAACTCATATTTTTATTCGCTCACATGTCTGTGACACAGGAATGGAAAGACGGTTTCTTCCAGCGAACTACATTACAAAGCCTTGGCCTTCGGATCCAATTAGGTCATGCGCTAGGGCAACTGTGCCCCTTCCGAGCTCGATCCCACCAAAACTTCGTAGTAATTCATGTCAATGGCATTCATATCATTAATCTTGATTTCTGTGCCTGCTCCGACTCCCTCATACCTTGCAAACAACTCTTGGAGGTTGGCTGGTGGCCCTCAACGCCCCTCGAACCTCAGTCCGCTGCCTCAATGGCAGTTCTTCGCTCGTTTCACAATTGGAACTTACAGGGCCAGATATCACCAACAGACTTCTACCGCGGCCTTGAACAGATGACTTGCGGTGATGGACTCTCAAGTGTTCCGGTGAGCTGTAGCTTTGAATCATCACGGTAATGCTGACTCGAATATTTATCAAGGATCGCTTGGCACAATGGATGTTAATGGTACGTGAGTGGCGACATATAAAGATGACAAAACGGGCTGGGCGTGGCCATGATCCCACTGGGATCGATGGCACTTCCCAGGGTGGCCTCGCGATTCCATGTCGTGCTTGTCCACAACCGGGCATCAACCTCCCAACTGGTTGGGAAACATCTTCACCAGAAAATCAGTGAGTTAATATTCTCCTTTCCTATGTTATTTGCACTTACCTGTTCAGATGGCTATACCGCCTTATATTGGCAGAGGATGCCAATTTCAAGCAAAAGGCGCAACTGCATTCCAATATCGCAAGGGACCCACCGCTAGGACCTGGCTGGGGGACATTCGTGGAGAACAGCGCCTATATCGAATACGTAGCTCAGGCAGCAAACGCAGATGAAGTAAGTAATACTACTTTACTGGGATATCAATCTAATGTTCAATAGATATCTCATTGTGTCGGGTTCTCTGCGATCTGGGACGCGAACAAAAAAAAGTCGAAAGGATTACAGGCAACTGGTATTGGTTCTGTCAGCTGTGCTAGGCATGAGATGTACCGTCCCAACGGCATGGGGGATCTTCAGAAGGGTGAACGGTGCGCGATTTCTGGATCTATCATTTTGAATCTAACCTTTGCAACATATTCTAGATACTGTAATATGGATTATCTACTGCTGTCCAGCGTTGTTGGGACTACAGTCAAATCCCTGACCATCTCATATGATATTGCCTGCCAGTGGGGAAAAAACTTCGTTGCGCGAACCAACAATCCCAATCTCCCCAACTCGTTACACTTTTCATTGTCGATCTCATGGCAGTTCATTGTCCCCAAATTCCATCTCCCTGCTCACATCCCGAAGTGTCATGGTCCGTTCTTATTCAACTACGCCTCCGGTGTTGGGCGAACCGACGGCGAAGGTGTCGAACGAAACTGGTCAGTGCTCAATGGAATCGCACCTTCCGTTTCTATGATGGGCCCAGGTGGGCGGTGGGACACACTTGATGACGTCTGTAACTATGTGAACTGGCGGAAAACTGTCTTACTACGTGAGTGAGCAAATTCGTTTTCTAGTTGATTTCGTGATTGAGGCTGGTGGCAGCAATCACTCTTCTTCGAAAACTATTGCTCGCGATTCCAGAAGCAATTATCCACCATCGTGCATTTACCGCGTTCACTGAAAGCCTTCAAGCGGAGAATGCTGAGGAACTCGTTAAATGGGAGGCGCAAGTACAGAGTTGGAAGGCAAACCAATCACTGCCGTGTCCATATGAAATACCCGAAGAGAGTAAGTCACCTAGTCAGCGTGTTATACTCTGAAGCTGATAGCCAACTCTCTACTCGACAATAGAGATCACGTTTGCCAAAGTCAAATATCAATTGTCCCAGGAGGAGCATGAGCATGTTGAGAAGGAAGGTACCACAATTGACCTTGATGACGCAAGCCCTAGCTCGTTTGTTGTCGCTTCTCTCAAGCTGGAGGAAGCCCAGTAAGTTCGAACATTATTTTAGAGACATCGTTTTAAGGTCTAATTTTAATCAAGGCAGCTCCTTATTCTCAACGTCAAGAACGCAAACAAAACACTGATGCAGCAGACCGCCATTCAACAACGACGAACCACCCTCCTCAAGAGGATTCAGAAACTCATCGCCATCCGGCACAAATTTATGCCGGGACTCGACTCGTATTTTGCCAGTGAGCCTTGCGTCCTCGATCCCGCATCCACGTCAACGCCTGAACATATACCTCTCTATTTCCCCTCGTCCTTTCCGTCGGAGCATCGTCCTTCGATTTGTATGGGAGACATTGAGGACATCGAGGATCGTCTCCGCTTTGCCCAAGCGTCTGAAGCCTTGACGAAACTTCGCTGCCAACTTATGAAGCGGACATATGCCAGCCGGTATAAAGTACGCAATATTTCTACGCAGCGCCACTATACTCGATTCCGAACCCTTCAAGAACAAATGGAAGGCAAGATCAAGATATCTAGTCTACAATACAACACAGCGAGAGATGCCCTTCTCCAACTGCGCGGGCCAGGTATCTGGGAGAAAACACTACAGAAGCTTAGCGCAGAGGATGTTCGAGGATTGAGTGAGAAAGCACTCATCGAGGAGGAACAGGAAGAGACTAGACAAACGCGCACCATGGCTGGGATGCAGGAATACGAGGCGACCGAGGAAGGGGACGACGATGTCCCTGCAGTGACATTCAACCCGCACTTGGCTGTGGGTGAGGGCTACAGGACTCTGTCGTGGATTTGGTACTCAACGACAGGTGGTGAAATCAATAACAGCATTGCTACGGGAGCTTGTAAGTTCCTAATCTTCATTTGAGGTCTCCATTTGATGCCAATATGACTTCACTGCCGAACAGATCTTCACGTTGAATGGCTAAAGTGTCGTGCGCGAGCCACAAGATGGAAAGAGGAGATCCAGCTGATTGAGGAAGAAATGCGCCGCGCTCTCGACTTTTGCTCGTGGAAGGTAAAGTGGTGGGAGCAACAAGCGTATCGTAGGACGACTGTTGCTCCTCACCTCCGAGAGGGTTTGGTGGCCTATGCAACCGAGAACACGGCCGCGGAGCGCCGCAGGCTTATGTCTTGGTCAAGTGGGTGGACAGCTGTGCGTCAACGCACAGCAGAAGTATTGGAGAACCTCTTGAAGGGTCGAGAAGATACGGCAGGGTTGACAATGCTTGAGGTTGAGGTTGAGGCGGATGATTGCGATGACGACTTAGCAGCTTAATTTTTACAGAAGAACATTTATATTTGTTTATGTGGGGATACATTTACACGTAGATATAATATGAACGATCAACAGTGATGGGAGCGAAGAGCAAGAAACCCTGCCATAGGTGTTACACCATGTACAAAGTACCAGCTGAAATAGGGACTTACCAGCTGTCCTGCAGTCATAATGCGAAATTGGTTGGCCAATTGTGCATGGGAGAGTTGAGATCAGACGGATTAGAATGTTGGGTATAAGCGGTCATCCTTCAGTTATAATGCGAGATCGGTCAGTCGATAAAAAGAGAGCAGATGCCGGATTATTATAATGTAGAGACTCACGGGCAGTCCTTCAGTTATAATGTATAATGCGAAATCTGTCGGCCAATTATAAGTTAGAGAGAGGAGTCAACATTATAATGTAGGGACTAACCGGCGGTCTTTCAGTTATAACGCGGTTTCGGCCAGCCAAAAGGAGAACAGAAGGATTATAATGTAGGGACTCGGCGGCAGCCCTTCAGTTATAACGGTAAGCCAATAGCAGGAGGAGAGGGACGGATTATAATGTAGTGACCCACCGACAGCCCATACATTCTAACGTGAGATCGTCAGCCAACAGGAGAGCGGGAGCGGAGAGAATCTTGAATTATAATGCGACGGTTGGTCAATAGCAGGGGTGAGATGAAAGAGACAGATTATAACGTAGCGACTCACTGACAGTTATAAGTTATAACGCGAGATCGAACGGCCAAGAGGAGAGCAGAGGGATTATAATATAGGGACTCGCCAGCAGTCCATCCGTTATAACGTGAGATCGGTAGGGCCAATGAGTCGTAGCTAGCACTAGTGTTACAATTAACAGGGCAGTGCCCTAAAAGTGATGTGTATAATGCCACACCCTTTAATGACAACTATTGTAATTAAATTGTAAATAAAGTCGGAATAATTGTAATTAAATTGTTATAAGCATTGTAATTAAATTGTAATTGGGTATAAGAGTGTTGTAATTGAATTGTAAATGGGTATGAGGGTATTGTAATTAAATTGTAAATGGATATGAGAGTGTTGTAATTGAATTGTAATTGGATATAAGGGCATTGTAATTGAATTGTAATTGGTTATCAAAGTATTGTAATTGAATTGTAAATGGGTATGAGAGTGTTGTAATTGAATTGTAATTGAGCGAAAAGTATTGTAATTGAATTGTAATTGGTTATCAAAGCATTGTAATTAAATTGTAATTGGATGGAAAACATTATAATTGAATTGTAATTAGTTATTAAAGTGTTGTAATTGAATTGTAATTGATTGTCAAAGCATTGTAATTGAATTGTAAATGGGTATAAGAGTGTTGTAATTGAATTGTAATTGGACAAAAAGTATTGTAATTAAATTGTAAATGGGCGGCAAGCATTGTAATTGAATTGTAAATGGGTATGAGAGTGTTGTAATTGAATTGTAAATAGGCAGAATGCATTGTAATTGAATTGTAAATGGATATGAGAGTGTTGTAATTGAATTGTAATTGAGCGAAAAGTATTGTAATTGAATTGTAATTGGTTATCAAAGCATTGTAATTAAATTGTAATTGGGTGGAAAACATTGTAATTGAATTGTAATTGGGTATGAAAACATTGTAATGAAATTGTAATATTTATTTACATTTGTAATTATATC
>QLOU01009056.1:0-14002 GCA_003313715.1 Russula abietina
CCACGACGCGTCCCACGAAGTTATCTTCTTACGCCAACTTCTTGAAGAACTCAACCTGCTTCGTGTCGAGCCCACCCGTCTATACTGCGATAACGATTCGTCCCGAGAACTCACCGAGAATCAACGCTGGCATTCCCGAGTCCGCCATTTCCACGTCAAATATCACTCAACTCGCAACCTCGTTGATGCCGACGAACTTAACGTCGTTCGCATTCGTTCTGAAGACAATACCGCCGACATCTTCACCAAAGCCCTTCCTCGGTCACACTTCAAACGCCTTCGTGGGTATCTGGGAATTCTTCCCCCACGTGACACGTGAGGAGGAGTTTGGGATGTTCTACACGTCCCACGTGAGGAGGAGTATGAGGAGGACATGTGGAGGAGTAGGAGGAGTTGTACTTGAGCCTCATCAGATTTGATGAGATTTGACGACTTCAGATTGATTATTCTTTTTACTTCGCTTCACTTTCGCTTTGTTCTTACATACTATTTTTTCACCCTTGTCTCTTATTTCTATTTCTCCTTATATTTCCACCTCATCTTCGTATCAAGGAGGAGTATTGCTGCCTGTACGTCACGACACTCGATGACGTGCTGTGATATATCACATGTCTAGTAGATATAGTATCACATGCCCAGAGATATGGGTGCATATATGACGTAGTGTACCCACTCTTGTAGTATATAGAGTCAAGTCCTCTGACTCGTATATGATATCGGTTCTCCCCTCTTCGCGTGTGACCTAGTTATTCTTATCATGACACGGAAGTCATGGTCAAGTCACGCCAAGTAACGCATCATCTTCCCGGCCTGATGCCGGCTGTACTATTGCATAAACCAAACATGTTCTCAATGAGGTTCCTGGATAGAGAAAAACCTACATGGCAGTGGTTACACTCTTAGCTTTCCCATTGAAATTCCCATTTAAACCTGAGGCCACTCAACTTTCAGTTGGAAAAGAATCTGGACGAAGCTGATCAAAAAGATTTCATATTTCAGCTCGACCTCGGCTCGCTCGGTTGGGTACAACTGTAACCAACTTTGTATTGTATGGTAAGTTATCATCCACGTACGCACGCTGCACATGATTTCGAAAAAATGTGAAGTGCTCTTTTTGTCATCAAGATTCCGTAATCTCGTAATTGATCAAGGAAGGCTCAAAAACGGTTACCGGCGCTGTCAGTCGCCAACTCGGACTGCCGCACGCGCGTGCACCTGTGTGTGAGAGCAACTCGGATTCGCAACCGACAAGATGCGACAGAGCAAAAGAGCCTGGGCCTCATCGGATTCATCGCTGAGATCATCACCCGTTCACCGCCACCATGAACCTTGAAAATTGAAACCAGAAATACTACCTTTGGGAAGTACAGTACACAGTAACTTATTATAACAACGCTCGGTTACATACAGGCTGTGTCGGACAACTCGGGCTGGTGCCGAACTTGAAGTAGCACTAGTCAGTAGTAAGTACTGTACTCTACACAAATGTATATAAATGGATCTCTTTCGTTATTGCATTGATCGGCTCCGAATCCGCACAAGGGAATAACACAACAAAGCTGTCCCAGTGATTGAAAATAATTGTTTGCCGGCGGCAGGGCGAGAACCGAACAAAGACCGGTGCAGTGCACCGTGCGCGTGTGCTATAGTAACGCTGCGCCAAATTTACTACCCGAAATGTCGGAAAAAAGTGGTAAATAAAACCGGTCGGTGACTACGATACATCGATGCTAGGAACTGAATACGAAGGGATATGAGTGCCGCGCCCTTGCGGCGAAAGCACTCCAAAGGTCGATATGCAGAACGGTCTTCAATTCTTCGCAGTCGTCTTGAGGGATTTCCAGTGGACGGTGATCGAGGGATGAAGCAATGAAAAAGAGAAAGGGCGTGTGAATAAGTCGGTAGCCTCACTAAACGTCTTGTGTGACGGGTGGCAGACACATTTCATGTCTGCAGCGCGGATTTACTGTCGCACAATTCTTTACGATGATCTACGATGAAAATTGTAGAGTACTGTAGTACCAGTATCTAGGGAGTAAAACAAGTAGCCCAACTGCGTCCATGTACGGAATTAGAAAAATTAAGAATGGTTCCATGATTACCGGAAATCCAAATAGTACTTGGACGGCGAAGACATTTCCTATGTACTGATGGGATCCACATTAATAATTCACCTTTACTTCCGCATATCCATCCCTCGTCGTTGATCGTGGAGCGATCAGTAAAGTCAACATCATTTGTAGCACCTGAGTTCCCTATTGTAACATTTGACATTCGAACCATCGAATTGCTTGACCTTGATACGATGTGCTGGTCATCCGGAGACAACATCACAGACTTGATAGAATGGGTGTGCTCTGTAAAAGGGTCTGGGACTGTCTCTCCTGTCGTGGCATTCCACAAACGAATTGTTTCATCATGCGAACCTGAGACGATGTACTGGCCATCTGGAGAGAATGCCACAGACCTGACCGAATCGGTGTGACCTGTGAAAGGGCCTGCGGCTGTCTCTCCCGTCATGGCATTCCACACACGAATTGTTTGATCATCTGAACCTGAGACGATGTACTGGCCATCTGGAGAGAATGCCACAGACAGGACCGAATGGGTGTGTCCTGTGAAAGGGCCTACGGCTGTCTCTCCCGTCGTGGAATTCCACACACGAATTGTTTGATCAGAGGAACCTGAGACGATGTACTGGCCATCTGGCGAGAATGCAACAGAGCTGACCCTACCGGTGTGTTCTGTGAAAGGGCCTACTGCTGCCTCTCCCGTCGTGGCATTCCACACACAAATTGTTCCATCAAAAGAACCTGAGACGACGTACTGGCCATCTGGCGAGAATGCAACAGACGAGACCAAATCGGTATGTCCTGCGAAAGGGCCTGAGTCTGTCTCTCCCGTCGTGGCATTCCACACACGAATTGTTTGATCAGAAGAACCCGAGAAGATGTGCTGGCCATCTGGCGAGAATGCCACAAACAAGACCGAACGGGTGTGTCCTGTGAAAGGGCCTGCGGCTGTCTCTCCCGTCATGGCATTCCACACACGAATTGTTTGATCATGCGAACCTGAGACGATGTACTGGCCATCTGGCGAGAATGCCACAGACAAAACCGAACCGGTGTGTCCTGTGAAAGGGCCTACAGCTGTCTCTCCTGTCGTGGAATTCCACACACAAATCGTAGAAGAACCTGAGACGATGTACTGGCCATCTGGCGAGAATGCCACAGAGCCGACTGAATCGGTGTGTCCTGTGAAAGGGCCTACTGCTGTCCCTCCCGTCGTGGCGTTCCACATGCGAATTGTTTGATCAGAAGAACCCGAGAAGATGTGCTGGCCATCCGGCGAGAATGCCACAGACAGGACCGAACGGGTGTGTCCTGTGAAAGGGCCTGCGGCTGTCTCTCCCGTCATGGCATTCCACACACAAATTGTTCGATCATCCGAACCTGAGACGATGTACTGGCCATCTGGCGAGAATGCCACAGACCAGACCGAACCGGTGTGTCCTGTGAAAGGGCCTACAACTGTCTCTCCCGTCGTGGCATTCCACAAACGAATTGTTCGATCAGAGGAACCTGAGACGATGTTCTGACCATCTGGCGAGAATGCCACAGAGCTGACCAAACCGATGTGTCCTGTGAGAGGGCCAGCAGCTGTCTCTCCCGTCGTGGTATTCCACACACGAATTGTTTGATCAGAGGAACCTGAGACGATGTACTGGCCATCTGGCGAGAATGCCACAGAGTTGACCCAATCCGTGTGTCCTGTGAAAGGGTCTGCGGCTGTCCCTCCCGTCGTGGCATTCCACACACGAATTGTTTGATCATGCGAACCTGAGACGATGTACTGGCCATCTGGCGAGAATGCTACAGACCTGACCAAACTGGTGTTTCCTGTGAAAGGGCCTGCGGCTGTCTCTCCCGTCGTGGAATTCCACACACGAATTGTTCGATCATGCGAACCTGAGACGATGTACTGGCCATCTGGCGAGAATGCCACAGAGCTGACCAAACCTGTGTGTCCTGTGAAAGGGCCTGCAGCTGTCTCTCCCGTCGTGGCATTCCATAGACGAATTTTTTGATCGGAAGAGCCTGAGGCGATGTGCTGGCCATCTGGAGAGAGTGCAATGGATTGGACAGGTCCAAAGGTTGGAATCACCATCTCTGATGACGGCCAATGAGACAATTGTCCCCGTTCCACGTGTAGGGTTCGAGAAAATGAGGTCGAATAATGCGTGGAGACAAGAGAACAAGCTGGCGAAAATGGTAGAGCCGAAAGATAGATATGTGGGGCACTTTTTGCCATAGCCATCCCGAAATGCCGTACAAATACAGCGGCATCATTGACGAATGACCTCAATTCCTCAAGCTCTCTCCGGGGATACTATCGTGAACATAATTAGTTACTGGCATTTCACCATCGAGCCACTAGTTGTACCCACCCCCTGACTAGACGCCAACCATATATTCAGAGTTGCGAACGCTGATCGAGCAAGACCTATATTTTTGGTCAAGCTAAGCGCCTCCAGCCAAAACAGAATTTTTTCCATGAACAGTGTTTCAACTTTTTGAAACAGATCCGTCTTGAAATCAGAGTGTCCCAAATGATCATCCCAAAAACGACAGGCATACAACAGAGCAGGTGGAATGTAGTGATTAACCCGGGTGCTAAGGTCTTCGACGTTATCGTTGGCGATATACGATGTTTCTAGTTTACAGATGTTGAATTTGAGGCCATCGAGGGGATCCAGTAGTAGATTGAGACAGGAATGGGACAATTCGTGGTGAACATCACGAACGCGAACACAAAACTCGCCGCTCTTGTCTTGATTCGTGAGAAAATCACGGAATGATGTATGAAGAGGAGTGATGGGAAGACTGTTGTCCGATGAATTGACGTTGCTTAACAAGGATCCAAGGCGACGAAGTAATCCAGAAACGGCGGCATCGCTACGCTCGTTGTAAGGGGCGTGTTGTCGCAGAGTAATGAGTGAGCGGATAGAAAGAGATTCGATTGAAGTAATTAGTTGCCCAACAACAGAGCGGAACAGATCCCGTGCTTCTTGGCCTTTGAAGTACCCTTCCAGGACTTCTTTGTATAGCTCGTACAACAGGTCTTGTCCACCGCGATTTGTACTGGGCTTGAGAAGATGTTTGATACACGTTTCCTCACTATAATCAAACCGCTCTGGAGGATCTAGGACCAGTTGACTTGCGACTGACGCCCACTGGAATAATCCCTCCGACTTCACTGCCAGCGCTTCGACGTAAACACCGAACTTATCTGAACGGAGTTTACCCCGAAGAAAGGTGAGAATGTCTTTGTGCGTCTCAGCAGCTAGCTCGGGATCGTCCATGTATTTGACCTTGACTGATGGCGCTCTAGTAAGCGCAGATATGATAGTGTGCTCCGGTCTCGAGGTGATGACCACACGGAAATTCGACGGAAGTCTCTTGAGGTTTTCTGCGAGGAACGTGTGTAAACCCATTCTGCCAGTTGTGTCCCCACTTTCGTCGAGGGCATCGATCACGACAACGATAGGGCCAAAGATGAGCAAGTCCTGAAGCGGTTCCAAAATGAGGGATTCAAACAGGGTATGATAGTCACGAGTTCCGACTCGAAGAGCGGTGTTGTCCTTTATGACCTTTCCGAGTGCGGTTTTAAACGAAGGATAGCGGTCGGCAAGATCGCGGGCAAGAGTAGTAAACAGGTGATGAGCCATACGAACGGATTGTTCCTTCCGAAGAAAGATAAAGGATGATGTGAGGCGGTTCATTTTGTGGAAGAGTCGGGCGATCTCATGCGCGATCGACGACTTTCCCGTGCCTGCTTGTCCGAAAAGAACGAGAGCACGTTTTGAGGCCGGGTTGTTCACCCAATTGATGATGAAGTCCAGGAATGCCACGCGTGTTCCCATAAGACAGCCCTTGTTTAGACTAAATCGTGAGTTGATTCCGTATGGGATTTCTCTGATTTTTGCATCGAGTTCTAAGAAAGCCATCAGATCAGTCACCCAGAAGCCATGAAAGACTACCCACCGACGTCTGACATTTGGCTTGACAGGTACCGAAGCTGAGTTGATATTTTTGCCACGTTGTTCAGAATTTGGAACGCAGTAATCTCTGTGGAGATAGTAGCCTGGTCCAAGAAGGCTTTTCGGCGATTGACAAGGACATCTGACAAATCCTTGATTTTTTTCTCTGGTCGGCCGTCTATATTCTTCAAAGTACGCTTCCCTGAAAATAGTATGTTTACAAAAGCCAATAAAGCAGTCGAGGACGACGTACAGAATTGCGAGTCCTTTGTGTACGATTGAATAAAGTCGCAGCAACTACAGACATCCTGCAGCATGAGAGTAAGGATTCGAGCCTGTTCGGATTCCGGCTTGATGGATTTCAGAGTGTCCCCATGATGTGTAAAATCAAACGCGTCATGCATGGCTCGAAGCAGGGATCGGACGTTGTCGTCACGTTGATACTGTTCCAGCAGCGTCTAACATCCAGATGAATATCATTGCATGAGCATCTCTTTCGGAAATGTGACAAATAGACGTGCCTTGGGGATTGCTAATAGTAAACCGTGCGCCATCTTTGCGAATGGGGAAAGCTGGGCGTGAAAGTTAGGGGACTTGGCTCAACCAAGGACATCAAAAGGGTGTAACGCGCACTTCTGCAATTGGGCCCAATGTATCCATCACCCACTTGATCCTCCCGACGATCGTTTCCCACGTATTCGATTGGTCAGTTGGGGCAATCTGCTTCATGACTTTATCGGCCCGATGGAGAGCAAGACGAGGATTGTTGGTGCTAGTACTAGGCACCGGCAACGTCTTTTCTCGAGTCTGTGGCATACCAGTTTCGACGGGTTGGTGATGTGGTAGAGGTAAACAATGTTCAGGGGTGGGGACTTGAGTGCGTCCCGGTATAGTAGGTTCTTCTGCGAGAAAATCGTGATGTTTGGTAGGTATACTTGGGGGGCTGTCGTACAGGTTCGGAGGTGTAATGTTGACTGTTATGTACAATGTGACCGGCTGCGACCGCGCAGATTCCCGAACGTCATTCTCGAAAACACATGGGATATCTACATGCGAGATGTTCAATTGAAAGAATGAAAGAAAATTCTCAACAAAACGAACCACTTTGAGAAACCAGGGGTATCCGCAACTCATGGGTGCCTATCAGTATGTCGGGATGTGCAGATCGCTTCGCATAAAGGCAAATTGTGAGGTGTGACGACCGTTTTACAAGGCTAAACGGAACTATAAGCGATAAACTGGAGAGAAATAGGAAAGACGTACAAAGGATGCAGGTTCTGGTTCCACTTTGCCATCCGTCCCTCAACATGAACGTCTGCGGTCTTCGCCGTTATGTCAGGGTTGGATACAGTAACATAGATCTTCCTCTTGAGCAAAGGATTTTTCTTGATAGTCGGTACATTATCCGCTCGAACGACTAAGCAAAATATTAAAAACTACTAGTATCGAGGCACCAGGGAATAGGGATTAGGAATAAGCGCGAACCTGTCACCTTGGCGCGTTGCTCTGATAGTCTTTTATGGGATTGGGCGATTTGAGCACTGTCCGAGGGCAGTTCATAAGGCAATATCACTGCAGAGAGGGGATTGACGCACCTTAGTTCTCCGCTTCGCGATACCGAGGGACCTGAGCTGGAGTGATGAGTCACTATTAGAAAAGTCGTTGATCACAGGCCATCTAGTAATACACACGCATTCAGGAACGTTTGGTTGAACTCCACATCTTGTTGAGCTTGTTGAGTGGGCATTCTACTAGCTGGGCAAGAGAGTTTAGTGTATAGTGGAGGGGATAGAGCGACGGCTCGAGCGTCTACAAGTGGGCAAACACGCAATATGCATGCGTGGTCCTCGTTTTCGTAAATGGGATAGAACATGTGATCGGAGAGTGCCGAGCGCCAGAGCCAGAGTCCAGACTCAGCAGGCCCGCCTATCATCATTCTCGCACACGTGCCCCTTCAGACGTTCGTCGACTTCAATACCATATACATCCTGGGGGGCTCCTTGGACCGTTACCACCAGCATGGGCGGTTTTCCCACGCAGGGCAAGGAGGATAGTTCCGCACCCGCCCCCACCACCAGAACACATAGAACCCAGAATTTAAAACACAGAACCAGAACCTACGTGGGCTAAGAACCCAGTGACCATAAACATGATACAATGTCGTTAAACAGTAAAACAGAACAACACACGAGTTACCATCTGTACCCATTGGGCCATACAAGACCAGTGGCCATACAAGACCAGTAAACACGAGCCCCTCATTCCGAACAAGCAAAACCTCCCAAAACCAACAGAGAAAGGCCCAGTCACGATACAAGATAGTCATACAGAAGCCAAGTCACGACTCATCCTCTTGCTCAGCCACGTCAACATGTCAACGTTCCCCAACGCAAACGCAACCCACTTACATAATCACAATGGTAACCGCGAGAACAACCGAGATGAGACAGCTGGGCAACAGCCGAGACACATAAAACAGACAGCACGCGAACCAAGAAATCAGTAACAGATGGACAAAAGCAATTAATGACAGACTCACAACAGACAGGATAACAGCAACCAAGAGAGATAAAGCCTTCACCCAACTAGTCAACCCAACATAGAAAATGCCCTACAGCAACAGGGAACCCGCATCAAAACTGTATGCAAAGACGTGAGGTTTTTAGTGGGTAGGAGATCCGGAGACCCCAAGCCCCGAGGGCCACCATCTGAGTCCCACACTGCCTGAACATCAGGGGCGTGCATAAACGCATTTTCACCCTCACCCCGGGACAGGCCGTGCCTGACCTGGCTATAGCGGCTAGATAAGGCTGATATAACTTCACACTCATTATCTAGCAAATACTTAGTAATAGCCCTTATATTACTGAATATAACGCTTTCAAAAAAAAAAAAAAAAAATTCCATATACATCCTGATTGAGTGAGTCGTCTCGTACTCGTACCGGGCAGTGGTGCAGTGGTGATATATTTTGCTGAACCAAGTTTATCCGTAGAGTTGCAAATTTTCCAAATCCGGACTCTGGAGTTCCCGGGTCTGGTCGTAACTGGGCGCCGTTGCATATATCGCGTGTTGGATCATCTGGATATTCGGCGTCTTTCTTGGCTGTGAAGTCCTCTATTCTTATTATCGTTGTTGGCGCTTCCGTGAGTTTTTATGGCCTTTACCTCATTCAAGATGGGACTTATTGTTGTTTACATCCAGGTTATCCCCTCATCCTTCCCATCTACATGTCTTTCCC
The DNA here is from genome assembly GCA_003313715.1 of Russula abietina. Taxonomy (NCBI): domain Eukaryota; kingdom Fungi; phylum Basidiomycota; class Agaricomycetes; order Russulales; family Russulaceae; genus Russula; species Russula abietina. The sequence goes on from QLOU01009056.1 coordinate 9,282, forward strand.
AGCTATCAACTTTGTCGCATGTCATCCGACGACTTTCTGTTTTCTCCAGCACATTTGCTCCTCGGCATTCCCATATGTCAACTCGAGCGCGGTCCTTCCTTCAGCCGAGGGCTCGCTGCGCGATGTACTCGCAGAGACGTGCTATTTTTATGTGCAGAACCTTTCGCCTATCGTGATGCTCCTCTCTAGCGTGCGGGCCTGGCCCTCTCGCTGTTGGTGACATTCTTCAGTCCTGAGAATTTCCTGGTAGGTTATCACTCCCGGACGTTGATCAGGGTATCGCACACCGCAATGGAACGTTTTTTGACAAGAACACGGGAGCTGCGCATTATCCGATGAGACTAGAGGCGACGATAATGGTTCAAGCTGTTCAATTGAAGTGTTGGTCAGTAAGATGCGTGTTGGCTGTGTAAGGTACAATGAAGCAGCAGATCATTCGCATTCAACTGTCCGTGCAAACATGGCACTTTCGGGAACCATAATAAAGCGTTTTCAACTCCATACTTTCATTTGGTAGAAAGGTTGACTTTTTTAGAATCTCGAATCCATGCGGACTAACTACTCCCCCGGTCCCGGGTGGCCGGCCCGGCACCCCCTTCGTCATGTCGTAAAACTTTGGACGGGAAATTATCAGTCTTCGTCCAACCTTGACCAACCACGACTCCGTATCACTGCAATCTATCTTCGGAGAGCATTTAAAAAAAACAGCATTAAATGCTGCCCTGACCGGAAGCCACTATGCGCCGTATGCGGACTCAGAATTGGATAAGCGCAAGGCATGTAACGAAGTTTATTGACGAGAACACAGAGTCTGCCGAAGCTGCCTCAGACGCCTTGGGACGTAGTCCTGCGTACCTACCCGTCAGCGCCGGACATAGATGATACAACGAGCCCATCGCCCTTCAGCTTTGGCGATCTTCCCCCAATCTCCCCGCCACATCGAACTGGCAACGATATATTTTTAGTGTATACAGTATCAACTACTCGGCATTCGACGATCCTATCCAGGAGCTCGTCGCAGGTCCGTCTACGAATCCAAGCCTAGAGTCCGCGTTGATCAGGACCATCCTGGTCGCGCAGGTCCTTCTCCGCAGATTCCGAACGCAAACACCTCTGCAAGAACCTCTCAGAACACCAGATTGAACGTCAACGAGGACATACATCGATGTGGCACCCCCGTTCGATAAAACAATGGCTCAAATTCAGGCCACCACGATATGGATACACATCGCAGTCCAAAACAAGAAATGGGACAGTATGTGATACAAGTCAATCAAGATAAGGTATTCGCCAAAATCAGATCCTCCGCAACTTTATCTCTTGAAGTTATAGAGCACGCGAACTTCTTGGGGTGTCTGGGGAGATCAGACCGTCACTCTCAGCTTCGAGAAACATATAAGCCAAAACTTACACGACGATCCCGCTCAAAACCGTCACTTCGGCTTTGACTGGGATTTCGTTGCCGTCCTCGTCTTTTGCTTTCGTCACATTAAATGCGGATAGGACTGAAGAGGCAACGATGAACAGCGTCGCATCGACAACGTGGCGTCCAGGACAGATCCTCCTTCCAGCGCCGAACGCTAACGCGAGCGTCGGGTCGTCTCTGACGCTCCCGTCTTGGTTGAGGAAACGCTCGGGTTTGAATTCCTCGGGGTCCGGGTACATCTCTGGGTCATGCAGGATTGCCCTAAAACGTCTCAGATAGATATCTATCCGGATAAATCAATAAACAACCGACGGACCATGCATTGGCTACCATTATAGATCCTTTTTTTGGTCAAACGATTAGCTTTTACTAGTAGCAGAATGATATTGAAAGGAGTCTGACCTTTTGGAATAAAAAAGCCCTTATAAACATCATCTCGGCTTGACCTGTGAGGAAGACCTGAAAACCCGTTTGTCACGGCGATTCGTGCGCCGACTCGGGAAAAAGTCGTACCATTGGGCGTCACCATATTCCATCTCAACAGTTCTTTACACAACGCCTCAATATACGGAAGACGCGGCCTGTCATCGAACGTGGGTAGTCGGTCTCTTCCAACTACAGCATCGAGTTCCGCCTGCGCACGTATTTGTACCTGAGGGAAGAGGACGAGGACAAGAAAGAGGGAGTGCATAGAGGATACGGTCTCGATTATCAATCATGGGAGTCAGTAAGAAGCGTATGTGATTATCGAAAAGCACGAACGGTGTCTGCACCAGCTGAAAGGGGTGTCGTAAGAGCCTCGGACCCGATCCATAATATAACGCCCCACCTGCATATATTGAACCCAGGGTCATCTTAATGATCTCCTCTTGCTGTTGACGTTTCGGGCCATCAGAATCATCCAAGTCCTGCAGGTGCTCGCTCGCCAGTGATTGAACCGCCGTGCCATTACGCTACAGCAGCACGATCAGCCAATGCAAATGTCAAGAAGCACAGTAACCACGAACCATAGCATTCTCTACAAATTTGATGGGTTCGTTCCTTATTTTATCACTCAGCTCCCTGCCCCTTTGAATCAATGGCCCGTAGCTGAGAAACGGAATCCATGAATGAATGTGCCGCACTGGGAAATGGCTGTGAGACACCAGCATGGGAGAGATAGAGCAGAGAACCGTACAGAATGGGATGTGGTTTACTAATACCGCTCCAGGTAGGATGATCCGAGACATCATTTCAGTGGTCTCAATAGGTGCCGCCATTAATTCGTCACCATCATTTAGGTCATAACCATATGTCAGCGACATGATAAGTTTCCCCTGAAGGCTGCCCAGTCGTTATAAAATACGATATAAAAGATATTACGTTACGTGCTTACTGACAGTTCGATATGATGGTGGAGCTCCTTTGGGTTTGCAATAAGCTGTGCAAGAAAACAGCGCGTTTTTTCCTCCATCATTGGTCGATACGACATCGAAGCACCAGCTCCAAGGCTGCGGTCTAGTAGCTTCCTTTCCTCGCGCCAGGCATCGCACATCCCGGTGGTAGGTACGAACCAATTCAAGTCCATCCTAGAGGTTATGGATCATTATCATGGCGGATGATTGTGAATCAAAATGGCACTGAAGTGTACATTTCCAGGATCGGCAAAGTGGGCCTATCAGAATAGGATTCTGCGCGCTTCTCAAAGAGATCCTTGATGGCCGACAACGATGACAACACAACGATGACCTGATTAAAAACGCGAAAATAGATAACATCGCCTTGGAACACAGGTGTCAGCTGGGACAAACAAATGTAGGTATCGAGGATGTAACGCCCACCGTATTTCTTGGACATATCTGCGTACACAGTCCAAGGCGCATCCGTTGGAATATCAAGTAGATTTCCTATTAGTGGCCGTGGTGGTGGACCTGGTGGGTAAGGTAACCCTCCCCGTCTTTTACGGTCGCGGAAGACGACGAGCAGGTAAAGGAAAACGAAAAACGCGAGGGTATTGATGAGGAGGTACATCACTGTTACCGCAGGACGGGCTGTGGGATAGAAAAGGGGGCCGTGAGTTATACGCTGCAAGTATCAAGTGCTACTTAACCCCCACAGAACTGCCTTCGGCTCTTCTGGTCAGTTGGCAGAACGTAGTACGTACGTATTGTTGCGAGCGCAGCGAAGCAACCTTTGGCTAAGGGTGAAAGGCCCGGACAAACAAATACAAATTTTCCGCACGCAAAAAAATCGCAAATTCTCTAAGTAAAATTTTCATTCGCCGTATTTCTCTCGCATTTCATGGTCTTTTCTTGCAAGAACTTGAGGTCGTGTAGAGAATCTTTAATGCTATTCGAATATCACAAAAAAAATTGGAAGTTTCCGTCTATACTAAAGAATCTGAGGGATATAAAAAATTTGTGATTTGGCCCGCGCACGACTGGACGGATCCGTCGCCCCGGCGGATTTGTGCAGATAACTACTTAGCGAAGCGAGCTATACCGCTAACAGCGGTCCGTAATATCACTTAGCACCGGCATCACCCGCGACAGGCGGACTTCAAAACTCCGCTCGGTTCTGGATGCCATCAAGCGAGTCGCACTTCTCCGTCAAAGAGTACTCGACATCGTAGTGACTCGCGGCGGCTAGAAGAAGTTAAGAAGAGCGTCTTTCTAATCGGGTTCGTCTCTCTACCCTTCCACTGTTCCTTCGATATGTTCACTGACTCCACACCTTCCCAACAACAACATAGCAGAAGGTGGAGAAAGCAACATAGGAATTGAAGCTCAATATGGGGGGCCGATCTCATGCTCAATGTGACCAATCTCATGCTCACAATGATGCCCCGCGCCTCAGGACACCGGTGCATATGTAAACGAACTTCCGTTCTCTCACATCATGCATGAATTCATAACTCGGCGCCATCCCCGGGACAGGAGATGCCGACGCCTCAGATGACGGTGTTATCTTCCATATCCTGTTCGATTCCTCATAAAGCTCTTGATGTCACGGGCCGCAAGAGGGACTTACATTAGAGCGTATTCCTTAGCCTGCTGGCGTTGTCCAATTACACTCTGATGTTTCCAATACATGTGTCAAGAAAAGAATAAGCAACGCGTCAAGACAGGCTGTTCGCCGAAATTAAATCCTTCGCAAGTTTATCTCTCGGAAGAATGGAACACTCAAACTTCTCTGGATGACTTTGAATCCGGAAATGAGCTTTAAGAACCATTTACAAACAGTAACCAGCTTACATGACGATCCCAGTTAGAGCAGTAACTGCGGCCTTGACGGGGATTTCGTTGTCGTTCTCATC
>QLOU01009060.1:0-12454 GCA_003313715.1 Russula abietina
GACAGGGCTCAACTGCCCGCCACCGTGGTAAACTGGCGTCAGGCCATCAGTATAAATGAGTGAAATCCAGGCCCTCAAGTCGAAAGAATTTCAGGCCTTTTCCGTTCCGAATAAACAGAGGTAATCAGCAGCAACGTTTCCTAGCTCTAAAAGATTCGAGTATACTGTAATAGGGCCTGTTTAGCTAAACGCACATCGCTGGTAAATCTAGTGACTTTCTGTTGTAATCATCAAACCCGGCGCTGGTTCGAACAGTCCTCGCACCAAACTCAACAGAATCCCATTTTAGATACTTCCTTCTAAACCGTGCTTTCTCTAAGGAATAAAATCGAAACGCCAGTCAGATTACGCATTCAAGTCATAAAACGGTCTCGCCGAACCTTTCTCCAAATCTGCCCGCGCCATTCTTCCAAAGAAAATCCGCAATCTCTCGATATCCAGATGCCAGCGACTCTTGGTATGGTGTTTGACCCTCGCTATTCATTGCATGTATGTCCGCGCCACGTTCAAGTAACAGTTTCACGATCTCCAGGTGTCCATTGCCTGCTGAGTGGTGCATTGGGGTCCAATAGTCCTCTGTCCTTGCGTTCACGTTTGCGCCGTGATCGAGAAGAACCCGTGAGACCTCGAGGTACCCTTCTCGTGTTGATAGGTTCAGTGGCGTCAACTCCAATTTATCGTGTGGATCTATCTCCGCGCCCCACTTGATGAGAAAGCGCACGACATCGACGTTCCCCTTGACCGCGGCCACGTGTAACGGAGTCTCGTTAACTGGACCGCGAGAGTTGATATCCTCTCCCCGTTCGAGCAATGACTTCAAGGCGTCAATGTTCCCCCATTGTGCGGCAACGTGCAAAGAAACCTTTGCCTCGTCTTTTCCATCGTCATCCACGTCGTACTCAGTGGTGTCCAATGTCGTGGAACGTAACTTGTTTCGAGTACTCGCATTCGCTTTGTACTCAGAAATAAACGTCACAACCTCAGGTTGGCCATTCTCCGATGCCAACTCGGCTGCAGTCCCGCCAGCCTTGTTGACCACGTCAATATCAGCACCCCGCAGAAGCAACAGTTTTACAACTTTGAGATGCCCAGATCGCGACGCGGCATGCAAGAGGGTCCACCCGTTGCCATCCGCAGTATGCACACTCGCACCGTGGTCGATCAAAAGACGGGCAATTCCGGCATTCCCATTCGTTACCGCTCGATAGAGTGGAGTTTCTTGCCCGTCGTTGAATATGTCGACAGTTGCGCCACGCTCGATCAGCAACTCGGCAACCTTGATATGGCCATTGGCCGATGCCAGATGTAAAGGGCTCGAGAGGTCATCGCGCTTGATGTCCAGATCGACTCCATGGTCTAGCAACAGCCGTGCCATGTCAAGGTGTCCATGTTGTGAGGCAAGGTGCAATGGAGCCTGGCCCTGGTTGTCCCGCACATTCAGATCGGCCCCTCGATAGATGAGGAAGCGCCCGACTTCAACTTTACCCTCGCTTGATGCCAATGCTAACGGGGTCATTTGGGACCCGTTCCGAACGTCGACAGGAGCGCCGGTTTTGACCATTAGTTGCACGACGTCGAGGTGCCCCTTTTGCGATGCGATGTGAAGAGGATTCGAATTATTTTTGTCTCCAATATGGATATCTGCACCTTGATCGATCAGGAAGCGTACAACATCGAGCTTCCCGTACATAGATGCTGAGTACAATGGTGTGTGCCCATATCCGTTCCGAATGTCGACGTCGATGCCACACTCTAGTAAGAACTTTGTGACGTGGAGATGCCCCCGATACGCAGCCCTGTGGAATGGAGTATTGTCTACCTTATCCGGGGCAGACACAACCGCGCCGCTCCCAATTAAGAAGCGCGCTACTTCGAGGTGCCCAAAATACGATGCCAAGGCCAAGGAAGTCTCCTGCTGGTCATTCCGGCTGTCAACGTTTGCGCCACGATCGATCAACAACTTTGCCGTGTCGAGGTGGTCGTTATGGGACGCGAGATGCAGAGGAGTCCAGCGATCTTCTTTCTCTGCATTCACCTCGGCACCGCGGTCTATCAAGAGCCCTGCGAGGTCAAGGTATCCATACCCTGACGCTTGATGCAGAGGAGTCCAGCGATCTTTGTTCTCTGCATTCACATCGGCGCCACGCTCTACCAAGAGCCGAGCAAGGTCAAGGTATCCTCTCACTGACGCGAGATGCAGGGGAGTCCAGCGTTCTTCGTCCTGCGCTGTCACATCAGAGCCGCGGTCTATGAGGAGCCGTGCAAGGTCAAGGTATCCTCCCATTGACGCGAGATGCAGGGGAGTCCAGCGTTCTTCGTCCTGCGCTGTCGCATCAGAGCCGCGGTCTAGCAAAAGCCGTGCGACGTCAATATGTCCCCATCGTGACGCAGCGTGTAATGGAATGAAGCCAATCTTGTCTCTGGAATTGATGTTTGAGCCACGAACTATAAGGAACTGCGCCATGTCAAGCTTCCCACTGTAACAGGAGAGTTCCAACGGTGTCTGGTGCGCGTTATTCCGAGCATCGAGATTTGCACCAGATTCAAGTAGTAGATCCGCAATCTCGCGATACCCAGATCGTACTGCAGCATGTAACGGGGCATAACCTTCTTCGTCGGTGGCATTAACATCCGCGCCAGAATTGATGAGCAGACGCGCGATCTCGAGTGATGATTTCGTCATCATGAGCTGTCCGCCCTGCGATACCCTATGAAGCGGAACCCTCCCGAGATGGTCACGAGAGTCGGGATCGGCACCATTTTCAAGGAGAAGCGATGTGACTTCGAAATGTCCCTTGACTGAGGCGGCATGTAACGGAGTTGTATGAGAACCGCCTTTGCTGTTGACATCTAGTGAATGGGCGGCGATCAAGTGCTCAACAAGACCAACGAAACCGCACAGAGAGGCATAATAAAGTGGCACGGCCTCGGGCTGAGTCGGATGCGTCGTGGGCATACGCTCCGTCCAATAACGGTCGATGTCGTATAGCCAGACCCATACCGCGAAATGCGGCCTTGCGGGATCGAATAAACGCTTCGTGACCTCCTTGATGTGCGATGATACGTTCCTAAACTGCGCATGATCGACCCAGTGCCGAGCGGCATACGGGGCGAGGGGAAAGTGAGCTACCGTATCTCTGTCGATTCTGTCGTCGAGGTGAAGGAGGACGCTGAGGCTAGCGTGCGCAAGGATGGCATGTGCGGGTTCGGCGAGAATGTGATAGTATGAAAGACGATCTTCAGCCGCCGCGAGTCGCTCCGATGTCAAGTACTCCTTGACAGAGAAATGAGAGAACTGTACTACTCGATGGCCTCCCCTGTCGACGATGGCGATGAGACTGCAACATACGGACATAATCGTTTCTTCTGAGTATGCTGGACGCCAATCTATGTTAAATGTGGGAAGAGCTTCCTCGTCGAACTGAATTGCAAGAATCTCCGCGAGCTCTTCGACACGAAGAGGGCGAATAGACACCATGAGACATCGGAAAAGTCGCTGGGCGTATTCGCGTTTCTCTTCATCAATACTCAGCAGAGTATGGCTGTAAGTTTCGTCCAGCGTCTTCGGCAAGTCATTCAAGACCTTCCTAATACTCGCAGGAAGCGCGCGACGCAGCCTGTCAACCTGGCAGACGACCCAGCGAAACCTACAAGACGGTATGAGCCTTCATTGTGAAGCCTACTAAGACAAGAGACGGAATATGTGATCACTTACATGCCATCCGCTCTTCCAGATAGCGTATCGACGACAAGTTGCTTATCCTCCTCCTTCCATCTCTGCATGCTGAAGTCCGAACGAACGATAGAATTGATGTACTCGACTATGTCTTCCTTTTGCCCAATTTCGTCATGAAGACAAATCTTGAGCCTTGTCAACGGCTCGAGCATCAATCGGATATCCATCTCCGGCCTACTCGCCACACATAGATTCACATTCGGAAGTTTCAAGTTGACGATTTCTTTAACAAACTCCAGAACATTTTCGCGAGCCGACGGCGTCCCCGGAGAATTGGGGCATTCGTCGAGAGCGTCGACAATGATATAAATTGGGCCTTGTCCTGGAAGGCTCAGCATATCCGCCAAGCATTTCTTCAGTGCGCCAACCTCGGGTTTCTGCAGGCCCCGACTGTTGTCCGAATATAACTTGAAGAGGACGTTGCAACAAGAATCTGATTCAGCAGAAAGCTGCGAAACGAGGGAGGTGAGTAGGCCATAGCAGTCTTGCTTCTTGACATCCCTGAAATCAAAGTAATAGTAGGCCACCATCGCCAATCCCGCTGCATGCATGCCCTTAACATCTTGAATAATTGCAGATCTAGTAGGCCATATGAATGACCTCGAACAATGCAATAAAGTTATGACCTACAAAAGCGTGCTCTTCCCTGCCCCCGCTGTATAATCGACAAGTTGTAGATGTAAGGCTATAGATGTAAGGCTGTGATCTGTAGTTTGAAAGACGTACGTTTTCCGTAGATCCACAAGAGTGACCCCTTCGCCTTCCATTCTGCTAACGCATTGCTCTCGAAGAACCATGCTGCAGTTCCTTTATGTCTTAAATTCGAAACGAAATTATGATTTGTCGACGGATCAGGGGGAGATAGCCAATGTTGAATGTCATTTTGCACCTGGTCACCTACAAAATACCATCAGCCCTGGCGACAAAAGGTGGGGGGGAACAACAAACGATTCATCTTGTTCATTTCATTTGAAGCTTGGTGAAGAACGAGAACGTGCTCATGTCAGTTGGGGTGACACCTGTTTTGCGCGAGACACATACCCGAATTCTGTCTGATACCACCCGCCTGTGCCTTTCGATCTAATAGAACAGGTATTTAGACAAATATATGCGAGAAAATGCGAAAAAATGGCGCACCTCCCATAACCACCCTCACATCATCCGCAATGATATGAACGACACCCAAGGTCTGTGCAACCGCAGTCAGCCCTTCATCCTTCGTTAACCGATCCAATCTCTCGAGGGCAGCTTGTATCTCGTCGTTCCCTCTCCTCTACAACTTCTTCACGAATTTTTCTGTGACACATTGAGCATAACCAACGTACGTTTGATGGCGCACTTACTGAACCGCCCCTGCTTGATTTCTTTTGTAGCCAAGGCAAGTACCGAAAGTAACTCAACCATAATTTTGACGATGAGATCCGTCATCATCAAAGTGGGCGGGATAGTCGTATAGACCTCCAGACGCTTGAAGAAATTCCCCAAGTGCTCAAAGAGGTCAAGGAGGGAATCGTAACTTGATGTGACCCCACTTGCGGCCTGGAAAACTCATATATTACAATGGGAACTGGATTAAGTGCGCGGGGACGAACAGAAATGAGGACATCGATCCCAACGAACAATGCCTTTGCTGGTGGGAAGGGGACCTGACGAGGTCACATTAAAAGGGTTACCAGATAGCGTGTGTGACTTACCAGGCTGACCGCTTCACCTAGAATACCCGAAAACGCCTGAATCACATTCACCGCCGGGGTGAGGCAGTTTGTTAGTCTCCGATTTCCTTCCCGGTAGTCCTTAAATGCCTTTTCTCGTTCTTGGAGGAGTTTTAAGATAGCCCCGGGAGAATTTGCCCGTTCGATCGCGGCAGCGAAGGGATTATTGGAAAGGTCTATTCCAGTTATCTTGGCATAATCGACCAAGGCATCGGTGATTAATTGGATGTTGGAATTGGAGGATGTTGAAGATGTTGCTTGCACAGCAGACGTGGAGGCCATGGATCGTTTGCAATCTTCAGTTCAAAGGGGATGGGGGAAAGGTACAAGGACAGTCCTCGATGGCGCAGGCTGTGCAAATCCAAAACGTGTCCAAACCGGCGGTTTCCGAAACTTAATCCAGCAGAGGCGGAGAGTGTGTCCTGTGTTTTCGCTGCAGCAATCCGTGAACTGGTGAGCAAAACCGCAAAACAGACCCGCTGGTTGTGAAGTTGCTGCTGTAAGATGGAGGTGATTCTTTGCTGCTTTGCTGGTGTGAAACGTGACTTACATAAAGATAGACGGGATATCCGTCGCCCGCTCCTTCCAGCCAGCTGAGCGGCAACCGTGACATGACCCCGTCTGCGCTGCGCTAGCGCTTGGACCACCCAAAAGTACTGGTCCCTGCCGCGATAGAGTGCCCTCCAATTCAAATTTCCTAATGGATCGCATGCAAGTATACTGGCCTTGGTAGTCGCAATTTTATACCTTCGTGTTATGGAACCTTGCACTGACAGCGCCAGATATCACAGCTTTTTCATCATAATCGTGCGATACTCGACCAACCCTCAGACACGACTTCTCTGATCTTCTTTATTACGTCGCTGTCCTCCCTGGCGCGTTCTCTAACGCATACTTTGAGTTTACTGTAACTCGGTGAGAGTTTATCAATAGATAGAAAGTTCCGCAGTTGTCTGCCAGCGAAGAGTCCACGTTATCGAGTTAAATGTATGAATTTTTTGGTGGAAACGGACAATCTTGATTCTATGGGAAAGCGGTCTTGTAGTCTTGTGGAACCTTTGTAAATACAGCACGAAAGGAACGGTGGGTGATACACTATGTCGCTTACGTCCTTTCTCATCTTGGTGAGTTGATAGTATGCCTTGGGATAAGTGGGAGGGCGCGCGGGGACAGGGACCACGAACGCCAAGGTAATTTTTTTTTTTTTTTAGAATCCAAGCTTATATACCGCGTATGTACCTAAGACACAGGTGCGGTCGTCTACGACTGAATACCAAGTCTAATTCGTACGTGCTACCGGCGACGGCCTCCAACCTACCAGGGCAACTTAGCTTGCCAGCCTTCGACAATTATACCAACAAATTGGAAACCTTAAAAACGATAAGGGGCTAGGGTAGCGCAGGGCCCATGCAATAGATAGAAGGGTGAGGAAGGGGCCAGTGGCACGGAAAGGGCAATTAGAAAATGCAACAGGAGACAATACTGCATGATATGGGAGTGGGGGACGAATGCGTCCATGGGGAAGGTAAAAACGTGTAAAGGCTATCGTGATGGAGGGGCGTGTTGGGCCGAACGCCAAGGTTATTGCGAATGTTCCATCCTTATTTGCACGGAAACCATCATTAGACTAACAACACCGGTCTATTAACTTATGTGAGCGAGCACAAGTACAATGCGTGCTCATTCAACATGTAACAAAGCAAACGGCAACACTATAAGTTAGTAATAACGATCGTACGGGATACTAAGGGGCTGCTCTTTCCACTTGGAAAACCATCATTTCCTGCTTTTGGTGTCAAGAGCCGCAGAAATCCGTGCGTTCGCATCATCCTTCGTTCGCGCAAGTGATATTGGTCCCTCGCTCATTGACAAGAGGCACCGCGAAGCACGCCAAGGGTTCTGCACATGGAGTAAGCACAAATTTACTACCGACGCATTGCGCAAATTCCCCATTAACGCAAGCTTTGTCACCCTCTAATTATAGGCAAATCAAAGTCAGCAACAGTAACTTGGACGGCAGCCAAAAAGAAAGAGACAGAAAATAAATGACAAACTTACTATTGCAGGGACTGTCGGGGGTCAGGCTCTGGAACTTGTCGTTGAGTGCCTCTGCGTCTTTGCCATTTTGAACCGCGAAGGAGTGCTTGTCCGGGGCTTCATGGGCTGGGGATGGTTTATTCTTATGGGATGGCTTTGTACGATTCGGCTTGGGTGTCTTTGCTCCATCCTTCTCGGTCACGGCAGTTGTCGGGGCTGTGCGGTTTATGCCATCCTGCGTTGTGCCATCCACGGCGGCACTTACTACGGGGAGACCAGAAGTATTGGTGATATCCGAAAGCCGAGTTCCGTCGTTGATCGGACCTGCTGGGTTCGCGGGGCAGCTGCCAGGAGGGTTCGGGGGTGCATGCAGGCCGAGCGGGATCGTACCAGGGTTGCCGACCTTAAGGTTACCCACGAAATTCGTAGAATTGTTGCCTTTGAATTCGCACTGGTAGCACCCAATGAGCTCTTTGTTCCGCGGGGCCTTTTGGCAGTACGGCACACTGAGAGAGTTAGGCTACCAATTTACGAAACAGACAAAGGTGGGGAAATTTTAATGCGCATCGTTTGACGCAAGCTGGAAAGACGTGACGTACCGAAGTGCGTGGCTGTTGGCAATAAATCTGAGTAGATATGATCATTTGGGACGAGTTGAGATCCTTGGAAAATTCCATCATAGCATCCGCATTGTCCTGCTGATCGCAAGGGCCACCAGCAGCCAAGAGGGCCATAGAGGCGTTGACAGCTATCGGGTTGCATTTATCCTTCCCTCCCGCCTGAACCTAAAGCAAAAAGAGAAAGAGTGTTAGTTGAATGGTGAATTATAGCCTTGATGGAAACTGACACAAGCTGCCTCCCACTTGGAGGTCGCAGCGGAGATTTCTTGAGCAATGCGTTTGTTGAATTGGGTAGGTGCGGCGGTCACAGACCCAGCCACAGAGAAAGCAAGCAGGAGAGTGGAGAAGTGAAGCATGATGTTCGAGTTCGTATGAAGGAGTCAGAAGGACAAGGTTCTTCAGATATAAGAATATGGTTGTGATATTGATGGAGGGTGAAGTGGTGTAACCGGGTCATTTTATATCTGCTAGGTTCCGTTATGTGACGAGACGAAGGCGATGTAGTTTGAATTGACGCGGCCTGTGCTGTCTTCTGTTGTGTGTTCATATTCCGAAAGGCCACACTTTGGTTCAGCACGGTGAAGTGTGTTAGCCAGACGCAGGGGATCTTGTGGAGAGGACAGCCTTTGGCAGTGCAATAGAGTAAGTTAGTCGGTAGTTGGCAGAAACCGGATCAGCTTGATTTTGGCAGGGAACTAGGGAACGCTTACAGTAAGTTAAGTTAAAATGCGCTGCTCGGGTAGCGTTCACGATGTACTAACCTCTAATGATGACTGCCGTTACTATGACAATATTGATGGGGACTTGGGACTAGCACTAGCTACTGGCACGTCGGATTATACGCACTGCCACTTCTGATGATCTGACTCTCGAAATAATACATAGCAGTATGTCGGTGCCGTTCCGGGTGATTTCGTAGTCTTTAGTTATCGTTCAGCTATCTCACTTTTGGCTAGAAGTATGAATATGTCGCGCGGGTAGCGCTAATGGATCAAAACGGGGTAGCCTGCCAGCTGCGGATCCCTTAGTGATAGTCGTTGGCCGACGCGGCGCGCAGGCAGGCTCCCAATTGCTAGTTGAACTTGAAGTAAATGGATTGGGGAGCGGTTAGTACTGAACTACATGTAAGTGCAGTACTGTACCTTACACTTCATAGTACAGTAAATGAGAGATCGTGGAAGTGTAGAACCAAAGTTACCGATGGCTGATTCGGCATTAGCCGGGATGCGCCGTTTGCCTTGTTCTGGCTTCAATCACTTACAGTAGGTCCTTTCTACCCACGACGCTAAGTCTAGTCGGTACCTCTGGCTACTGTTTCATGGCTTTTTACATCATATTCGCATGAACCTGGCGCACCGCGACCGTTTCCGACCCCGGTGCCTTGCACCATCGACTGCTCGCCTGTCGTCGCCGTCACGCTTTCAGCAATCAGCATGTTTTTCTTTCTTGATCCATCCTATTTACTGACATGAGTCCAACTACTGAGAAAATCCGTGGCGCTTATCATCGTTTCCGCTGCCGTGTTACTGCGTGGCCACTACCGCTATCGTTGTCAATCCATTACCGTTATGCGGCCCCAAAAACAACAGGCCTAATTACTACCTGTCCGTATCCGCGACGCGACGCGATCCCTTTCCTTTCCTCTCATCACCGGTGAAGCCGCTGAAATAACTTTCGGCTCTGAGAATTCCTCGCCAGCCACTTTTTCACGTCGTCCTAACCAACTAGTATCACGCCATGCTGGTGTGACGGCTCGCGGAGATGATGGCGTTCCTCACGTCGACCTAGCAGGGACTTATTACAATATAGGATATGGAACATGGGTACTATGCAGTGTGAAGAGCTCTTCCCTTTCTTGCGAGAGCGTTCTAGACGCCTTCCGCTCTATCGACCCATCGCTTTCGACCTCAACCGACCTATTTGCCTCTTGGATCACGCTGTTTAGCACACATCCGCTTCACCTAGACAAATGATGGCAAGTACTCGATTTCTGTTGGGTCGATCTACCCGCAAGGGTATGGGAAGAACACCACGGCATTTTCATAATATCGGCGATGGCGATGATGGTGTTGTAAAGCGGGGATCTGTGCAAGAGACGGCTGAGGTTTGGTTCGTCAAGGAAAAATAAGTCTCTTTTCCGAGTCTACCAGCGATTCTGTCCGTTTACATGTTAACATAACTTAGCGTCGAGATTTTCTTACTCGTACTGTACGTTATCGGAGTACTCGGGCCATACACGCTGCTATCTAAGCTGATATCGGCAGGTTCTTGACGTCTTGCTTTTTCGAGCTTCTGCGGTGACATGTCGGCAAATTTACACCGCAAGCAAGTGATACATCATACTGGATATTGGAAGAAGGACACGGTCTCTCCCAACGCTACAAAAACAGCGATTCGTTTCTGGAAAAACCACTCACGAAGGTTTCGACTCTAACATGCGCTCGTACTACAGTACAGTAGTACGGCGATAGTCGAAAGTTCCTCCTTTTGATATTTTCCCTGGTCACTTTTATCGTTTCGATTGAGATTTGAAGCGACGACGTGGTTCGAAGAGTGTCTTCACATCATGGGGTAGTGATTGAAGAGACGATTCGTTACCTCCATAGAGTAATGGCCTGGACAAGGGCGTAGCTTAGACGGATGGAGGACGTACGATCAGAAAGTAGCACCGTCGTAGGTGCTCGCTTCTTGCTGTTTGTCGCCCGTACATCCTCCTCACATCCTCCACCGCCAATAGAACACATTCGACTTGGACGGGTTCAGATGTAAAGACTGTGCCGAAGCCTCGATTGAAAACTTGTGATCTGAGGTGTCCTGTCCTTGGCCAAGGTCGCAACGCACTGGCAGTGGTACGTGGCCGTGGTGCTCGTAGGCAATTAATGTTACAGTGCGTTCCGTATCGTGCTGTGTCATGTGTAACACGCCTAGCTATGGTCAACGTTCTGATCCGGTGGTCGGAGGACGACACGAGGTCGTCGACGTGGTAAGAATTTACCATAACATATACTGGCGAGGCAATGCTTGGCATCAATAATTCCACAGTTTGCTGTTTATGACTTGGGAAAGCTGTAGCAAATCAAAAAAAGGAGCAAAATCCGATGAGTGTATTTCCGTAATAGTCGTGGTTAAAAATGTCTATGGCAAGCTGTTTCTGGACCATTACCAAGTGCATTTTGATCACGCCAAGCAGCATACAACAACATGAACGCTCTCCAGAACCGGCATTGAGAGGCCCGACGACTGGAAGTACGAGATGGTAGTTGCGGCGACTGAGGAGTGTGCTACTTGATGCGTCATCGAAATTGATGTCGCATATTGCTGTTGTTGAACCCATCTGCCTTGTTATTACTGAGTGTTGCAGCCACCGAGCAATCTATTTAGAGGATAGATCATTGGGTTGCTGCAATCGGTCAGTAAGCAAAAAAGTAAAAGTAAAAGAATGGGTGAATGGATGGGGGCGTACTATTTGAACATTCCTGTTCAGCCACAGCCATCTCCGATTGGCGGCCGATAAACAGCAAGTGGGCTCGAACGTACTGTAACATCGCCTAGCCCAGACTTGTGTGGACCAAGTGTGCCGCGGGCGCGGGCGACTCGGATCCGACCGCGATCCATGCGGGCGATCAACGACAGAAACGGACGGTCCTCACTGGCACACTCTCGCACACTTTCACCTACCTGCATATCCTCCAGCGGGCGCTCGATGCCCTTCGCTTTCATGCGAGTGACCTTCTCTGCTAAGGGCCTGCCTCATGCGGTTTCCTATAAAACATTCGATCAAAGAAATTGACCTGTAGCGATTCTTCGGATGCTTTTGGGACCTTGGTGACTCACCACCAACCTCTGTTGCCGCTCCGGAAACCACCAATGCCTTCTCTAGAAGCCTTTTCTGTGCAATCGAAGATGATGGGAATGAATTGAGTTGAGTCTCGGCCAACGTAGAGAATTCTTCACTCAATGTCGGGACAGGCCTTGGCGTCGTTCTCGAACAGGAGGATCCTGAAGACGAGTTCATTGGCGAGAAAGATGAGGGGTGGGACCGGGCTTACGTTCAGGATATGTCGGAATCTCGGGACTCTCGACGTCGACAATCCTAAAACAGTCGAAATGAAAGTCGGGTGTGAGTATAGTTGCGGATATTTCGTTATAAGTTGATTGCAATTGATTACCTGCGGTCGCACCGGTGAAGCATGACAACGACCGAAAGGAGGAAACACCGGCAGAATAGTTTCATTATTGTAGTCGACAGAGACGGAAACACAGGTCCGAAAACCCGAGCCCCAAAAGCATCATACTAATGGATACGTAGTAGTCATGGTTCCAGTTCCATGACAGAGATGACCATGTAT
>QLOU01009065.1:0-21205 GCA_003313715.1 Russula abietina
TGCCCAGCAAACGCACTTTGGTAGACAGTCAGCGCTCTCTCCTCTAGAGACTCACTGTCCGGTAACACTGTGGGACAGAGGTCAATATACCAAATCTTCTCTACTCGCTGCTGGACTCTGGCGCTGCCTAGTATGGTCCGGTGGGGTCCTCCGACGATGGCCCTAGCCTGGGGGATTTTCTCCGATGCTTCCTGAGCGACGCCGAAGCTTTTTACCGCCGGGCGTGCGCGACGAGGGGGGAAATGAAAGAGATGAGCAGGAAATGAGTGGAGAGCGTCCGGAACTTTTGCTGCCTAAGTGGTGAGGCTCTCCGATGCTAGGGGAGACCTCCTAAACAAAGCTCCGAAGAGAGGGAAAGGAAAGGAAAGGGGAAATCATCTGCTGGTTCTATGATGCTGTATCTACACAAGGGCGCTCTTAAATACCTTTTACACAAGTCCCAGCGCTTCGGCGCCTCTCCGGCGCTCTGGCGCCGCTTAGTAGCTACCCTGACCATGCCCTAACGCCGCCCTGACGCCGCCCTGACGCTGCCCTGACTCCAACTTCGCCGGAAAACACCCTATTCCGCCGATACGACCTCTGTAGTGTATCCCCTGCGCGTGGCCAACGCTAGGCCTGTTCCTTCTGCAATTTGGGGAGTTAGTCCGGTCACTGGGGGCCGCTGGATCGGCCCGACGCCGCCGCACTTCGCCGCTTTAGGGTAGGCTTGAGTTGTACTTGAGTGATGGGGTGATTGGCCATGCCCCTAGGTCGTCTTCTGGTGATCTTCCTGTTGCTCTGGAGTGCTGGATGCTTCTGCCTGTCAGTCTGACCACTGTGGCCAATCCATCGGCCCGATCTGGCACCGCTTCGCCGCTTTCCCGCGCTCAGACAGATACCTAGCATATCATCGCTTTTCGGGGTTTCTTTCAAGATAAGTTGAACACATTTGGGATAAAATCAAATCCGATCGCTTTACCCATAGCTCTTCAGGAAGAAGTGTAACGTTTTCATTGATATTCACTCCCCCTTCAAGGTCTTTTCTTCTGCTAAGAAGGTCTGTGATCGTATTAGATTTTCCGGGTATGTGCTCAAGTTCGAAGTCATAACTTTGTAGAAATTCTTGCCATCTGGCTTGTCTGGGTGTAATTGTACGACTGGATTTGAAGTACTTTAAGTTATTGTGGTCTGATCGGATCAGAAACTTGTGCTTCGCATTCAGAAGTAGATGTTTAAACGCTTTTACGGCATAAATGATTGATAGCAATTCTCGATCATAGATATCGTAATTCCATTCAGGTGGCGTTAATGTCTTGCTATAATAGGCTATCGGGTGGCGTCCATCTGGGAAATCTTGTTGAATTGTAGCGCCAACGGCAAATTTAGACGCATCAGTGTCTAAAATAAAGTGCTGGGAGTAGTCTGGGTTCCTGAGGACTGGGTACGATGTGAACTTTGCCTTAAGTGTTTCAAATGCTTGTTTTTGGGATTTGCCCCAAAACCATTTGACTGCCTTCTTGGTCAGATCATGTAAGGGTCGAGCGATTGTGGAATAATGATCGATGAAGTCCTTGTAGTAGTTTCCGAAACCAAGGAAGGAGCGCACTTCTGTTACTGTGGTAGGCGTTGGCCAGTCCGTCATTCCTTTGACTTTGACTGGGTCCATCTTGACTTGTCCATTGCCTACGATAAGTCCAAGGTATTCAACTTCTTTCTTGTGGAAGTGACACTTCTCCGGCTTAAGGAATAGATCATTATCTTGTAATTTCTTGAGTACGCGGTCGACAACTTTGCGATGATCATCAAGATCTTTGCCTGTCGCAATTAGAATGTCGTCCATGTAAACTAAGACAAGTCCTGAAGCAATTTCTTCTCTGAAATAGCTGTCCATCATTGTTTGGAAGGTGGCTGGCGAGTTTGTAAGGCCAAAGAACATTACAGTCAGCTCAAATAGTCCTTTGTTGGTCTTAAATGCTGCTTTCCATTCGTCACCTTCTTTAATGCGCACATTATTGTATCCCCATCGAATGTCCAGCTTGGTGAACCAAACGCGATTGGTGAGTGCTTGGATAAGTTCTTTAATGAGCGGTAATGGATATACATTCTGCACTGTTAACTTATTCAATTGGCAGTAGTCTTGGACTGGACAGAGCTTTCCATCTTTCTTCTTTACAAAGAAGAATGGGGAAGCATAAGGACTGTTTGACGGGTGAATATATCCTTTCTTGAGGTGCTCGTCGACGAATGTCTTGAGTGCTTCTTGTTTAGCTGGGTCAAGTAAATACGTCTTGCAATCAAGACTGTGCAGTGCGTCTGGCAATAGCTCTATTGAGTGATCCCAGGGGTGTGATTTTGGAAATCTCATTGCCTCTATATCACTAAAAACTTTGCTGTAACGATGGTATTCAGGAGGTACTAGTTTATTCCATGGGATGTCTTCTTTATTCTCCTTTGCTTGTATTGCAAGATCGGTAGCTTTAGTGGCCTTAGTCTTGCGTAAAGTGGTTGCATTCCTTTCATTCTTTGGAATAAATTGTTGCTTAGGAGGATATTCGTCGTCGCTTTCATTCTGTTCTTGCAAAGCAAGTTGAGCTTTGTGACGGTTCTGTGTGTTTGGTGTCCACATCCAGGCGTTCTCTGTGGAGGCGTCCACTCTTCCATGGAATACTCCTTCTTGCCAATCAATTTCTGGGTTAGCAGCGGCAAAGAAGGGCATTCCAAGAATTATGGAGTCGCTTCCTAAGTCAATAATGTAGAAGGTTTGTGTCTCTTTCTTTCCTTCGTATTCGACGTCGAGGGTAATACCATGGGTGACATCTCCAATGTTATTTCTTGTTCCGTCTACGTTTCGAATGATCTTGGGTTTGTTAAGACGATGTTTAGAAATCTTGTAGCGATTGACAACGTATGGAGCGATGAAATTGTCAGTTGCACCACTATCTAGTAGCGCAGTGACTCGAGAGCGTAGATACTTTGTACTCAAATGAACTTTGGTTTCGATTGATCTTACGCGTGGTATGAATGCGGCCTCATTGAACACTGCCCTTAGCATGGCCGTTAGCGTAGGGCTCATTGAAAATTTATGTTCAGGCGCTTCATTTCTTCAAGCCATTTCTCCTTTTCTTCTGGAGTGAACTTTGCAGTTCGTGCAGCAAGGCTTGGTATGTTGGTTGAGTCATCGCTTTTGTCGTCAGTGTCCTGATCAACTTCTTCGATCGTGGCCATTCTGGCTTGGCCAAATCGTCTAGATTTATCAAAGTTGGACTTAAACTTTGCTTTGCAATCTTGGACGTGTCTAGATCGTTGTCATTTGTGTCCTCAAGCGTTGAAGTTGCCTGGTGGCTTGTATTGCGATTTCTTCTTGTTGGGACAATCTTTCGCCATGTGTCCTTGCTTAGAACATTCATAGCATCGTCCTTCCAATTTGTGTCGCTTCTTATCTTCAGTAGTGTAAGCTCGATTGACTTGTGTAAAGACTGGAGGGTCGACGTCCATTGCATCGCTGTCCCTCTGGTGTCTGCCATTTCCATTATGGCGGGGTGTAACCCACTTGTAGATGTGTCGTCCAGTGCCCATCATGGCGTCATTGAACGCTTCTTTCTGTAGCGCTTCTCTGGCGGCTTGTTGCCATTGTGCCATGGTGTCAGGGGCTGGTCCTGGTCGATTGAGAAGGGCTTTCTTAAGATCGTGAGGTAATCCACCGAAGAAGAAGTGGATTAGCTCGGCTGCATCTTGGTTGAAGCCTGTCTTTCATGCAAGATTCTTGAAAGTGGCTATGTAAGTGTCAAGATTGTTCTTATACATCTTAAGTTGTGTCAGCTTCTGGTATGAGAACTGTTTCTCAGCGGTGTCTGTGAATGCGGTTTCGAATGCAATGCAAGTGTCCTCCCAGAGAACATCTTGATCTCGTCCAATTGCATTGACATTGGTTGGACTAGTTCTGTTGCGCAGATCGTTGACTTGCTCATTTACCCAATCGTCTACATTTGGTCCTCTAATGAGTGATAGACAATATAAGGCGCGATAATAAGGTATTGCCATTATCTCATGTCCTTCATTAAGGCCCCAAAAGACGTTAAACTGTTGCATGAAGGCTTTGCTCTTCTTTCGACTTCCATCGAAGATAGTGGGCGGAGTGCCTCTGAGCTTATCAGTGCCTTGTCCTGGTGCGGGTACAGCAGGTGCAGCAGGAGCGGCAGCAAGTTGCTGTTGCATCTGTTGTTGCGCTTGTTGTTGCTGTTGTTGTTGTTGTGCAGCCATTACTAATGCTGGTAACTGTGGTACAAATGGTTGTGCTGCGATTGGAGGTGGAGGCGGTACGTTCAATCCAAATTCTACTGCTTGTTCGACTAAATGTAGGTATGCTGGTTGATCTGGTGTGAGAGGGTTCTCTAGCTCTCTGTCTTGAATGTCTAGTACATTCTCTAGTACTACAGCTAAGATGTGCTCTTGTTGCAGTTCAAGAGGTGTACCTGGTGTGTGCATAGGTACTACTGTGCCTGGTGCTTCTTGTTCAGGCAAAGTGGATGATGCTGATCCTAATTCAGAATCAGAATCAAATAGAGGTGTGGTGGTTCGCACGGTGACAAAAGGTGAGATCTGAGGATCTTATGTCGAGAAGCTTGGGAGATTCTCTGTCTGTACTTCAAGTGTAGTTGCAGATGTAGATGCTACTACCTGTGTCGATGTAGATGCTACTAGTGCTTGATCTGGATAGTATAGAGGTTCGTGCAATCTCCAATATCCAGTGCCTTGATCAAAATGTGGGATTTGATCTTCGTATGCAGTGAAGTATTCTCCTTGTGCTCAAAAAAGATGGTGCCAATGATTGTCAACGAATTTGACGGGTCTGTATTCTCTGAACTGTGGATGCCAAAGATAGTATCCATCTTCTCTTGGATCTTCGTGTTCTCTCCAAACTACTTGTCCAGTGACGTGTAGTGGTAGGTCGTGCGAAGTTCTCTTATAAACTTTAGAGATTAAATCTGGGTGGTTCGGGTCAAGCGGTCGTGCTAACGATGCCGTGTTGACTCCTGTGCAAGGCCTTCAACGTTGAGGGCCTTGAGATCAGTAGATTGGTTTAGACTCGGTCTAGATACGTTAAGATCGTCACGGCGTGTCTATGGATGAGACGGTCGTCTTCTGAGTGATAAGACTTGGTCTTGTGTTATGAACAGACTCTTCGTAATGCACACAGCAGCTTATCACAAGGGTGACTACTGTGTGGCTTGGATCTAGAGTATAGAGATTAGATCGATGTACACAGATACCTTAGTGTAACGATCTAAGTAGCTAGCTTAATCCGAAGCTAGATCGTATAGCAGACTCTTATCTAAGAGCGCGAAGGGCTAGGAGTAGACTCTAGGGGTCTGAGCGCGTTAAGCAGCAGCAGATGTGTTTATAGTCCTGATTCTACAATGAGAATTGGCAGCGCATTAAGCAGCTAAGTATATTCTCATACGAGACCAAGTCTGGCTTGTCTCGCTGCAACTGCTGGGTTTATATACACAGGGAATGACTCATTCTAGCGAGAGAATGAGTCTACAATAGTGCGATCTATAGACTAATCGATAGCAAAAACTAGAGCGATGCGCACACAAGAATTGTGTGACGCGTGAGTGCATAATGTGCAGTGATGATGCGATAGTGATGCAAGTATGGCGTATGGGAAAGCTACTTGCCTGAATGAGCAATCATTGCGTGCTAACAAAGAATAGCGATCAATAGTGATGCGATCATTAAGTGATCGATCACTTTAGGAAGTCCGGTAGTAAGCGGTCCAGTAATACACATATGGTACAAATCGGGTAATAACTAAGGTACGCGGGCGCTAGACGCTTAGACATGAAATGGAGCATAACAGATGCAGCCATAGAATTTGGAGTAGTCCCTCAAATAGGGGACCCTACTCTCATTGTCCAACAGCATTTTGCGGAGTTGGGCTTTATTCTCAGGCATATAGATGAAAAAATAGAGGCGAATAATTCGAAGATAGAAGCAAGTAACACGAAAATAAAAGTCACAAACGCGAAGATAGAGGCCACAAATGCAAAGATAGAAGTGGCAACTGCAAATACTCGCATACTGTCATGGAACCGACACTTTATACATGATCTATATCCAATAAATATAAGAATTCTTTTAATAATTTATGAAATTTAAAAAAAAGTGTTACTTTTTTTATTATTTCTTTTTTTATTATTTGAAGAAGCATTAGTACTCAGTTTCTAGAAATGATTAAGAAATCTAAGTTAATCTTATAAAAGATGATAAACCTTGCACAACTTACTATATTTTTTTATTTAATAGTTATTTGTGTGGGAGTTTTTTGAGTTTTAGGTTGTTTATTTATGAGTAATGTAATTTAAGTTTTATATATCATGGTCTTTCATAAATTTGGTTCTATAAATTGCAAATGCCAAACTTACAACTATTAATACAATGGTAAGAGAACAATTAACTTGTTTTAAAAAAAAAGAAGTGTTATCTTTAGTTAATAACTATTTCAAAATCAATCCTTGCAGATCTGAAAAAATGGTAAGAATTAATATGGTTGATAAATTTTATGAACTTAGAAAACTTCACAAATTAGACTTTTTTGTGTTTGTTTTCTCAAAAGGGGTTTGAAATTAATTTATTAATAAATATAGATAGATTAATTAAAAATTCTATTAGCACTTTTTTTATTAAACCTATTAGAATTCCTCTTTATTTTTACTATAATAGGAATGTTCAAATAAATTCAGAAAGTAATATAATTACTCCTTTAAAATATGGTAAATTAATTGAACAAACAGATAATAAATTTACTGTGCCAATTGGAAAACCTGTTTATTTTGAAGGATTTAATAATGGTATTGCAAAAGGATCTAAAGGATAGAAACATTTATAAAAAATGGTGTTCATATACCTTATTGTATTTCATGATATGATGGTAACCCATATCTCCTACTCTATTCATAGTTAAAGCTAATATGGCTGCTTTATTTGCTTGTATTCTAGTAAATCATTAACAATAAATTTTGCTATAATATTTACTGCTTTACAATATTATAAATATTCTGAATCTAGTTTTACAATGAGTGATTCAGTATATGGAACTGTATTTTATGCTTTATATCCCTTACAAAAAATAGTGGGTAATTTTTTGGTAACAGCTCATTAGCCATCTGATTTAATTCCCTAGAACAATGGAGATGGCCACGACCTGGCACTGGGTATATGCGGTAACCTGGTTCTGGCAGAGACTGTTCAACATTTCCATCCCCGCGCCAATATTGGCGACATCTCTAACAATTGGAACCAGGAGGTCAAATCATATCAGGAGGAGGACATTCTTAAAATGGTTGTGTTTTATAATGACACGTTTGGAATCAGGATAGATGATGTAATTGAGGATAAGAGGGAAAAGTTTCGCTCCTGGTTACTTGAACAGTTGTAGCGTACTTGTACTGTTTGGCAAGCATGTAATGTGTACGTATTCATGTATGTAGCAACAATTCCCACTCCTTCCACATCCCTCCTTGTTCCAGATTACCTTCTCCTTCATGATCGACATCCATTCGAGTATAACACTGCAGCTGGGTCGTTCCTCGATGGTGGAGCTTAGTAGACCGGTGACCATCTCTCGGCGAATCCTAAGAGCGATATAGAGGTTTACTCATTACAAAGGCCAGTCACGAGGCTAGGAGCTTAGACCACTTTTCATTTTCCCTCTGGCTCGCGTTGAGCTGGATGGCTGGATGTGTGAGGCAGCGTGTGTTGACATGTTGACAGCGCGCTCATAGGCGTGAAAGTGGTGCGTGATGTTGGTAGGGCCGAAAGGCTGCTCACCATCACAGATAACTTACAGAGCGAGTAAGAGATGCATGTGCGGTAGTGTTGCCAATGGTTCGGCTCAGCTCGGCTAGCCGAGTGAGCTGAGCCAAATATTAGCCAAGCCGAGCCGGAACTACGGCTAAGGCTAAAATCCGGCGCGGCTCCCTTTTA
This sequence comes from Russula abietina, assembly GCA_003313715.1. Classification (NCBI taxonomy): domain Eukaryota; kingdom Fungi; phylum Basidiomycota; class Agaricomycetes; order Russulales; family Russulaceae; genus Russula; species Russula abietina. The sequence goes on from QLOU01009065.1 coordinate 7,969, forward strand.
TGTGGCTTGGAGCCGGCTCAGAGCCGCTCGAGCCATGGCTATGCCTAATTGGTACTCTTACTTGGCTAACGCAGTGATGGGCATGGTGATATCACGTTGTGATGGATCCATGCTCTGTCTATACATCTTTTATAATCATTCTACAATTACTACAGTGTATGATAATAATAATGTGGGCAAAGTGCGTAGCACTTTCTGGCTTTGCCGGGGAACAGGGAGGGCCAGCTACGCTGCTGTGGGGCGCTAGGTTGTGATGCGGCCTGTTGGGGTGCGTTGTTGGGTGTGCTCCTGAGAAAAAGGTCTGAGAGTAGCTGTGTGGCATGCTCTCTATTGCGAACGATGTCGAGGAGGACTTGAAAGTGGCCGGTAGATGGGTGTGTTTCAGAGTCCTGGTGACCTGCTTGTGCTAACCTTGACAGTAGAGAGAAATGTAATATGTTTCTGTAGAAGAGAAAAGGAGCGAGCGAATGAGCTCGGGTGTGCAGGCACGATGGCGAGAAAGAGCAAAAGGATAGTCTCGTGCTCCGCACCTCTGCTCAACTTTTTAACTTTTCCTGACATATTGACATGTTGGTACACCGAGCAACGCAATACACCTTTGCGGAAATATCAACGCAGTTCAAGTCACCTTGTGGCATGAGCGGGCATCTGAGGCGCACCTAGGATGTCACCAAAGATGGAGTTGGAGAGGTTTGTGGTAAGGAGGAAGGAGAGGGACGAAGGAGCGTGGGCCAGCTGCGTTCAGCGTCGCACGAACAGTTTGTGCCCAGCCGGGCTGGCTCGGTTTCGGGTAGTGCCATAGGGCCCGGTATGCGCACTGCAGCGCACAGGCTTGATTAAACCCACAGGTGGTTTTTGGACCACAAGGGTGGAAAGGTAAAACTCGTGAGGCCGTCGGAGCACGAGATGAGGAATTGCAATCCAAGACATATGTACACATCCAGGATGAGCAGTGCATCCGCCTTGTCGTGCTCAGGCAAGCTGATTGATGAAAACAGGAAGAAGACAGTGACTGTAAAAGGTTGGCAATTTGTCAGCAGAATGTTGATTGGGGAGACGCACCATTACACTCTCGTTTCTGTAATATGCACGCTCAGGCCAGCCATTGTGCCAATCATCCCAACAATGTTTGACACCATCGCGCTGGAATCTGTCACCATCTCTCTGCGACGCTGTCCAAGCTGTGGTAGCTATAAAGGTGCGACTGTGAGTCTTTCATAGGTATACTCACACCGTGCATCTGTGCAGAGACGCCGAGCAGGGTGGGGCATGAGGTAAACAAACAAGCGGCTTGAAGGTAGATATGAGGAAGGTGAAGACGCGTGCACTAGAGGCACTGCTGGTGTCAACTTCGGTTGCCAAGGCATCATAACGCTGTGAGACGCTGCACATGAACTTGGCATCGCTATAAAGCATGCACAAATAACCTAGAGGAATCGCATGATCGCCAGTAAGCCAATGGCCAGATATGAGGTATAGTAGAGGGCAGCCTTACCCTGTTACCCGCGCATGCTCTCCGTCGCAAGCACCCTCATCCACCCAAACAACCACCTTAACCAATGTTCACCAGCGTCGGACTCACCAATGACGAGTTTGATGAGTATTGTGAGTATGACTTCAGCCTCCGTCTCAAGCTTGGAGGAGAATTGCTCCTGTAAGAGGAAGACAATGCAGGTGTCACAGAGGGCAAACGGGAAAGCGGAGAAGTCTCGGATGGGTAGGGGGGAAAAGAGACGCACTGCACGATAATTAGTCTCAGCTGATATTTCTGTTCCCAAAATGAAAACTTACAGTGTACCCCCGTTCCTCGGTTAACGAGATTAAAATCCATGTATTGTAGCTTCCACATCAACTATTTAAATCTAGAAAAATGTCAAGTTGATCCTAAGGTGTCTATAGAACTCTAAGGAGGAATTGTATTAGAGATTATAAGGGTGAAGTTCGTGAAAAAAAAAATAAAAGAGTCGAGGGGTCAAAATAACGCAAAACCCGTTCCTCGGTCAAGCGTGACCGGTGTGTGACACAGCCTACAGCTGACCATGGCACGCGTGTTGCAAGTCCGTCCAAGTGAGCGTATTTGAAATTGAAATGTCACGCTCAATCACGCTCTTGGGGCGGCTCAACAAAAACATGTCCCAATCACACACAACTCAACCAATGTCACTGGGAATTGCTTTGTTAGATGGTTGAGAGACTATATTAAGTTATCCAGTGCAATTTGTAGCAGTAAGTAAGACCTAACTAGGAGAGATCGTCCATGCAAAAGTTGAGACATGTCAATTTCGGATAATTTTGATATAGATGTCCACCTCCTTCACGCAGTTCTTCATCAATCCGCACCAAACTTGGTACAAATGACCCTTCTATGCCATAGATCACACCCAAATATTTCCAGATTTTTAGGTATTTTATTTACTGAGTTATAAAGAGATTAACCGAGGACCGGGGGTTAACCGAGGAACGGGGGTACACTGTAGTATACACGTATGCAACGGAATCGCGAACTCGCCGCCTCTGGTTAGAATCGTCAAGCGTTGCAGTTTTGTACATATTGAAGACCCGTGTGGAAAGGTCAGGACGGTCGGCGGTATACTGACCAGGAAGTAGAGTGCCTTGTATCTCAGGCCACGAATTGAATGTGATGAAAAGGTCAAACCCGTGATAGTAGCGAGCGACTGCGATCGCATCTTGAAAACGCTGATCGAGGCCACCTATGTAAGATGAGGGGAGTATGACGCGGTGCCTCACCTCTGCGAGAATCAAGTCAGGATCGCCATGTCCAACCGCGTCCTCCAGGCCACTAGTACTGTAGAGCGCCGCGCGTAATAGCAGTTGGTGGGTCTCGACCCACCGTGACCAATTCTAGTCCGTAGAAACCCACATGTCGCAGACGTATTGCTGAAACAACTTGCCTCCGCTCTGTAGGATAGGAAACTCGCTGTGACGCGTATTTAGACGGTAAGCGTCCGCCCTGGCCATGGTATCCTACCCCTACCCCCCCGTACTTGCGGACAGTCTCCATCACCCCGAGCACACGCTGATTTCAAACCATCATCCGCTCTTCCCGCCCACACACAGCCACAACCTACGTCATTCGACTCGCCAAGGCAACGCAGGTCGGCGGATAGTGCGTCCTTCTTGACTGATGGCCAATCCTCCCATGCTTCTCCATCTTTCACCTACTCCCCGACCGTCGAAGAAGTCCGCGCCGCAGTCCCTCATCCAAACGCATACTACTGCCGGAAGCACAATGGCTGGGCTCTTCTCATTCTGGAAATCCTCCTCCGTCAATCCTCCGTTCTCGCGTTCGTTCAAAGGCATACTCCCAGATCCCACCCGTCACAGGTCGTCAAACTCGATGACGGCCGGGCATATGAGGTTCACCACTTCTCCGCAGACAATCGATGGATTGTCCCTTACAATCCTCTTATCCTTTCACGGTGCGTTTTGTACTTCTCGCTGCCTGTATCTGAACTCTGATCGTTGATACAACATCATAGCAAAGTATAGTGCGAAATGACCCTAAACGAAATATTACTCCTGCCTGTCCAAGAAACCAACCCCACCAGCCCTGATCTTCGACAAGAAACTCTCATACCATCTCGCGATCAAGTTCATTGGGACTACGCTGTCAGGGGAGAGTGAGGTGCCGCTCCCGGATACGAAACCAGAGACGTAGTTGAACAGGTGCTTGACAATTTTCTCGGCCAAAGCAGCCCCATCCGATGGGCCGAGAGCGGGCTTGGGCACCGCAGAGGGTAGAGCGTTGACTTGCTCAAATATTTGTGGGAGAGGCTCGATTGAAATGCCTAGAACGGCCGTTACGCCTGCGCCAGCCGTAGGTTGCGCCGGGTTGAAGAATGCAGCTTGAGAAGAAGTGGTTTGCGACGCGAAATTCCCGCGCAAACGAAAGATGGCCGAGGGCTTTTCGTTCGACAACCTGCAAGTTGACCGGACGTGAGTAAATAGCGAAAGTAAGGAACAGGGTAAAGACGGACATGCCGAGCAACTGGAAGCCTTTACCAGGCCAGAAGAAGTGGACAGTCGCCCCGTATCCATCGGGGAATGGCACTTAGACCTAATGTTGATATCGGTGAACAAACAACAACAGCGATGGTTGCTCACCTGACCCGAGGAGAAACACGCAGACGTGATTGATAGTCTCGGCCGCAGGCAGCTCGAAGGCAGCCTTGGTTTCGTCGATTTGCTGTAGATTCGTCTGCAGGAGTCTTCCTGCTACGCAGCAACCGAACATTGTGTTGTGGGTGAAGGAGCCTGAGAGGCGTCGATGATATCATGGACATTATATTGTGACGGTTGTTTGTGGTAGATACACCGGCCCGGCATAGGTGTGGCCCTCGTCCACATGATTCCATTTCCATACTCACGGCTTGGATATCAACCAAACACTTTTTCGGAACAATGACCGCTCTCAGGCTTCAGTCTCAGTCCTACGTTTTTGATGCTAGGCCACACTACCCGCTGCTCGTCTCGGTGAAGCGCTATTGGGTTCCAGAATTCGAATCGAAAGATGCTGATGCAGTAACCTTGGTCCTCGCCCATGCCACGGGTTTTCACAAGGAGATCTGGGAGCCTGTTTTGGAAGAGTTGTATGATCAAATGGCAGTTTCTACCGGGACAGACTCGTCTGTGCCGAAGATTTGTGACGCATGGGCTATTGAATGCCCCAATCACGGAGAAAGCGCCGTTTTAAATGAGGAAACTCTGTCGTTCGGGTACAATCCAGTTTGTAAGTTCTACGCATGGTTTTATTAAAGGTTTGACTCGATATGAGTGACCAAAACTTTACGGACGGATCATACAGTCTCATGGGAGGAGTATGCGCGAGCCATACATCTCGTTCTGAATGGGTTCGGCAAAGGCATAGATGTGGACTTCGTGTCTCGAAACCTGGTCGGAGTGGGTCACTCCGTGGGGGCACCAGCCCTGTTGGTCCTTGCATTTCCGTTTTGTGTGGTGTGATCTGTTGACCCATCTTCTATCTTAGTGTTCTGACTAGGACAATGCACCCGTTCGTGTCGTGGTCAAGTGCGGTCCTGGTGGAGCCCATGTTCCTTCACCCCAACTTCCTTCACAGAACGGGAAAGTTCCTGGTAGAATACACCATGGAGCGTCGCGATGTGTGGCACAGTCGTGAAGAGGCCCATAAACATTTCCGCGAGCACTCCTTCAAGTCTTGGGATCCTCGTATCATCGACTTATATGTGGTGCGTATCTACTCTGTGCCAGATGTCCAGTGGTTCGAGATACAGTGCAGAGATATGGCCTAAGAGAACTCCCAACCTTGGCCTACCCTGACAAGGCCCGAGGAGTCACACTCAGATGTACAAAGGTCCAGGAAGCTGTGCGTTACTGTCGTCCACTCCTTTCAATCTCCTCGATTTCCATACTCTTCAGGCCTCATACACTGAGAACCCTGCGCATGCCCACTCGCGACGGTTCCTCTCAACCTTTTGCAAGGATGTCCCGACACACGTCATTTTCGGGACAATCCCGGATCTGCTGTGCGCTTTTGTATACCTCTGATCACGAAAGAGTACTGAAAAATGTGGTGTCTCTATAGGCCGACTGAGAATCAGGAATTTGTGAAGGAAATTGCAGGGGGCGGCTTTCAAACAACATCTCCTGTCGAGAATGCTGGGCATTTAGTTGGTCTGTGCCTGAATTCACTCACTTTCATACTCAACGCACCCTTTCAGGTCGTACAGCACAACCCAGCTGGGGTGGCCAAAGTGATGTGGAGTTTATTGGGAAGTGCATCGGTGGTCAGAGCCAAGCTATGAGCGATTAGATCTACGTAGGCCGGATAGTTAGAACACATGACTCACCGTCTCCAGCACCCATCATGCTTCGCTTTCCCTAACACCATCTTAATTCCGTCTAAAGTGAACATGTCTCTTAGAATAGCTGCAACAACTCTTCGCCCTGCTAAGCCCATTCTTGCTACCCCTCGCTCGAGGATCTCACCTCCCATTACGTGGAAGAGCGCCTATGCGACCGCAGCTAGCGAAAGAATTCCCGTGAAAATTGTCGAAGTGGGTCCCCGGGATGGGCTTCAGAATGAGAAGACAATCATCCCTCCGGATGTCAAAATGGGGCTCATTAACCGGCTGGGCCGCGCAGGTTCGAGGGTAATCGAAGCAGGAAGTTTTGTCAGTCCAAAGTGGGTACCACAGGTGTGATTGCATGCTCGTCTCTCTCACTCGTTTGTGTCGTTTGACATCGTGCATAGATGGCTGGCACGGCCGAGGTAGTAATTTCTATGGACAAACTTCCTGGTACCACATACCAAGTCCTCGTGCCGAACGAAAAAGGCCTCGAGAGCGTCCTCAGTCTCCTCGCTGCGCACCCAGACAAACCTCCAATCGATGAGATTGCCGTTTTTACCGCCGCTACCGATGCATTCTCAATAGCCAACACGAACGTCACGGTGGCCGATTCACTAAAGCGCCTAGAGCGCGTTGTCCAACGTGCCCTGGACAAAGGCATCAGAGTACGTGGGTATGTCAGTGTCGTGATTTCATGCCCGTACAGCGGCAATGTAGACTACAAGCGCGTGCGGGACGTGACGAAGGAACTGCTGGACATGGGGTGCTACGAAGTGAGTTTGGGTGATACGACGGGGACGGGTAACCCGACCAGTGTGGGGAAGATGCTCAGCGTGGCTCTGGGCACGAATCCAGTGGAAAAGTTGGCTGGACACGTACGTAGCCTGATCATTTGTCTCATCATCTTTCTCTCAGCTGAAGACATTGTGCATGCCGCATTTCAGTTCCATGATACGTTCGGCATGGGAGTAGCCAATTCCATGGCCGCACTCTCCGCAGGTATCCGTACCATCGATAGTTCCATCGGTGGGCTTGGGGGATGTCCATACTCACCTGGTGCGACCGGAAATGTTGCCACGGAAGATGTCTTGTACGCGTTGCGCGATTCACCGTACTCAGCGCCGGGTGACCTTGATGCTCTGGTGGATGTCGGCTTTTGGATATCGGATAAGTTGGGGCGCGATAATTCTAGTCGAGTAGCTAAGGCAATTCGTGCGCGTAGAGAACGAAGAGTGAAATTGTGATTTACTGTATGTGTCAGTCAGTCGGTCCCGGACGCGTGCAGTGTAATTCACGCCCGTCAACCTGCTCTCGCACCCCCACTAGATTTCCTGCATGGCTTCCTCCTCCTCCAACTTCCAATATATTTTCAATGCCTCTTTGCAGGCGTACGACAACAAAACCAAGAACAACCTTCTCGCCCACCCTCTTGCCGCTCGGCTTCAATCCTGTGACTCACCCAACGCCATCCTCGCCGTCCTCCAAGACCTAGTCCAGCAGTTTGACCAACGCCGTACTATCGACGAGAGATTAAAGAACTGGCTTAACCCAACAGTGAACGTACTATACACATTCTCTGCTACTCTTGGTGAGGGTATTGGCCTCGTCAGTCTCGGCCTCGGCCCGCATCTACAATCTGGACTCTGATCGTCATTTATTAGACATTCCCTCCAGCAAAAGTGATATTTGCTGGTATCGGTGTCCTTCTCTTGGTGAGTGTCCATGTCGATCTCTTACTACAGACTATTGTGACACTAGTATTCCTTAGGCTGCGAAGGATGTAGATGCGAGCCAAGACATGCTTATCGATCTCTTTGAGCGCATTGAGAATTTCTTCAAGCGCCTCGAATCTTATACAGAAGTGAAACCATCAGAGGCGATGATGGACTTGATAGTGAAAATCATGGTAGAAGTACTATCTCTTTTGGCGATTGTGACGGTGGAGGTTAAACAAAGCCGACGAAGTCAGTTCATCGCCAGCGTTTTTGGTCTTGACTCAAGTTTTTCTTTCTACTGTAGAAAAATTCCTAAAGAAGCTACTAGGAAGGAACGACGTTGAGGATTCCTTGAAGAGGCTGGACAAACTTACTCAGGAAGAGACGAGGATGGCGACGGCAGCAGTGTTGAAGACCACACACAGTGTTGACGGCAATGTGAAGGTGCTCATTGATGGGATGCAACAAGAGAAGTTCCACGGATGGCTTTCTCCCCCAGATTCCTCCACCAATCACAATATTGCATGCAAAGCTCACCACAAGGGAACGGCTACTTGGTTCTTTCAATGCAGTACTTTCAATAAATGGATGTCGACGCCTTCGCTCTTATGGATACATGGCAAACGTACGTTCTCCTCATTGTCAAGTACACCCAACACATCTCAGATCTGCATCACTAATTGATTCTTTGTAGCGGGCTCTGGCAAAAGTGTACTCTGGTTCGTAGCTTCTCTATTGTCATTGAAGTGATTGGCTCAAGTTACTATAAGTTCTGGAATAATTGAAGAAATCACGGCACTACAGGAGGCAGAATCGGCATGTTTGGCCTACTTCTATTGCGATTTTCGTGATGAAAATAAACAGAGTTGCCGAAACCTTGCCCTCTCTATCCTCTCGCAACTTGCTGCTCAGTCTAGTTCTTACTGCGATGTACTTTCTCATCTTTATTCGACACATAACCACGGCAGACGAAAGCCCAGTGATGGTGTCTTGATGCAACAGCTGAAAAAGATGCTCTCACTCCCTACTCAGGTTCCAGTTTATCTTATCATTGACGCTCTCGACGAGTGTCCAAACCATACTGGCATGCCAACCTCACGAGAAGAGGTCCTTGATCTTATCCAGGATCTCATGGATCTCCACCTTCCCAATCTACATGTATGTGTCACGAGTCGTCCTGAAATCGATATTCAAACGGCTCTTGAACCCTTGGCACTTCACCACATCTCTCTTCACAACCAAAGTGGTCAAACACAAGACATCGTTGACTATGTCAGTTCCATCGTTTATTCGGATAAGATGATGCAAAGATGGCGCGAGGAAGACAGGAGTCTTGTGATTAAGACACTCTCTGGAAGAGCTGATGGCATGTAAGTATGTTACTGTCGTACTCTTGATATGTTCTCATATTGTCCTACAGGTTTCGGTGGGTGTATTGTCAGCTAGAGGTTCTGCGGCAATGTCTCCCACCAGGCGTCAAGCGCATTCTTGATGAACTGCCTGAAACTCTGGACGAAACATACGAACGGGTATTGAAGGACGTCAAGAAAGTCAACCGAGAGCATGCCATCCGTCTTCTTCATTGCCTCACTGTTGCCTTTCGGCCCCTACGCGTTGAAGAGCTCGCAGAGGTCCTTGCTATTGACTTTGATGCCGCACGACGAGAGGGGATTCCAAAGCTAAACCCAAATTGGCGGTGGGTAGATCAACACCAGGCGGTGCTATCGACATGCTCAAGTTTGATTGCGATCGTTGATGATGGAGATTTTCAAGTGGTGCAATTCTCTCATTTCTCTGTCAAAGAATACCTTACTTCGGATCGACTCGCGCATGCAAATGGAGATGTCTCACGTTATCACATCCTTCCCGAGTCCGCTCACACGATCTTGGCCCAAGCCTGCCTCGGCGTTCTATTCCGTTTCGACGTTAATGTCAACAAGCATACTGCCAAGGATATCCCCCTCGCCAACTATGCGGCCAAACATTGGGTTGACCATGCGCAGTTCGAGGACGTCTCATCACACATACGGGATGCGATGGAGTATTTCTTTGATGCGGACAAACCACATTTTGCAGCATGGCACCAAGTGCACGATGTTGATGGAGAAGGGCGTACGCTCTCATCCAGCATCGTGCCTCGTGGAGAACCCCTTTACTACGCCTCCCTGTGTGGATTCTTTGACCTTGCAAGATACCTCGTTGTCAAACATCCAGAACATGTAAATGCTCGCGGTGGTCGGATGGTGAGCCCGCTCGGGGCGGCATTGAATGGAAGGCACCACCAGGTTGCGGAGCTGCTATATGAGTATGGCGCAGACACCCGCGTTCGGGGAAGCATGGAATGGACGTTACTGCATTTCGCATCACGGGATGGGTTAGTTGATACCGCACATTGGCTGCTCAATCACGGTGCAGATGCGAACGCTCAGGGGAACAAGGGACAGTGGACCCCACTGCTTCTTGCGTCCTGGAACAAACACCTCAAAATCGTTCAGCTACTCGAACATCACGCTGATATCCATATCCGAAATACCAGGGGAGAGGTTGCACTGCACCTAGCGGCGTGTGGGTGGGACTGGCGCTACCCTTTTCGTTATCATGTCAACTTGGACATCCTGCAATTATTACTGGACCACGGTGCGGATGTAAATGCCCGGGATAATGAGGGATCGACCCCGCTACATCATTCGTCATCCAGAAGACCTGGTCACCCTCATTCAGATTGGGGTTCAGTCGAGGGTACACGCCTGCTTCTCCAGCATGGCGCAGATATTGATGCAGAAAACAACATGGGCGAAACTCCATTCCTAGTAGCGTTGGAAGCAGGGCATCACGAGATGACAGAGTTTTTATGGGGACTTGGCACCATGTTTTCTTGAGCATCATGTATTTATCGTGGCGTTACTGATTCAAAAATAATTATTATTGCGCGTCATCGGCTGTTTCCGAGGATTCCGACGACAATTTGTTACAGTAACGCATTTGGCGAATCTGCTTTGCTCGGGACGACACTTATGCCAGACTCTTTCTTCGGCACAAAATCGCGAAAACGAAAACGCGTAACATCCAAGGATGCGCGCCCTACTTCCAGTAAAAAAATCCTAAAGACAAGCAATGGTCGTCGCGTGTCCACGAACGGGAAAGGGAGGGTCCGCACTGCCGACGAAGACCTGCACTCAGATGGGAGTGAATCTGTTGCCTTGGAGGATATGGACCTCAGGGCTGATGAGGTGGACCCTAATGAGAGTGGTGATGAGGACCTGGGTGAGACACCTGCAGAAAAGAGGCTGCGTTTGGCGAAGCTCTATCTTCAATCTGTTAGGGACGATATCGGTGCGTCCTTCTCACTTTTTTTTACAGCCCTTGATGTTCTCACTCTATCTTATCTGGTCAATTAGCGGATGGAGAGGCTGACGCGGCCGAAATTGACAAGGAGTTGATATCTGCTCGCCTCAAGCAGGATGTACTTGATCACGCGGGCAAGCTACACTTGTTCGTAGCAGAATCCGTGAGTGCGCCCCAGTAGTCTATAATTATGGGCGTGCGGCCCCCTCATTTCATCTAGTTTGACATTTCACAACCGCCGCCTACACTCCGCACACGCGGCCACCGATTTTCTGTCACCTCTGCTGTGGCCTCCAATGATGCGCGCTTCCTTTTCACCTCCGGAAAGGAGGGATCTATCATCAAATGGGACTTGCACAGCGGTGCCAGACTTGCCACCTTCCCCAAGCTACGCCCTGGAAGTGGTAAGGGCAAGGAGAAGGCAACAATTACTGAAACACCTGGACACTTTGACGAGGTGCTTACTCTCGCTTTAAGTGACGATGGGAGATACCTCGCCAGTGCTGGAAAAGATCGTAGGGTATGCGTGTGGGATGCCGGGAAAGGTGAATGGGTCAGAGGTTTCGGCGGTCATCGGGATATGATATCTGTGCGTGCACCACTAATTCATCCAAAGTTGCGGCGTTTTCACGCCTTGCATGCTCTTATTGATCAGGCTATAGCGTTTCGAAAAGGAACGCAGCAATTATACACCGCATCCTACGACCGCACGATAAACCTATATGACTTGTCTGTAATGGGATATGTGCAGACGTTATTTGGACATCAAGACTGCATCCTCGACCTCGATGCGTTGCGCTCAGAAACCGCGGTCAGCGTCGGCGGAAGGGACAAAACCGTGCGTTTTTGGAAGATCGTAGATGAAACGCAGCTCGTTTTTCGTGGAGGCGGTCGCAGCGCGGTCAGAGAGCTGCTGGAGGGCGGCGGACTAGCGGATGTCGATGACGAGGATCGAAACGACGGGAAGAGAGGGGTCCCGGAGAAGAAATGCGTTGAAGGGAGTTTGGAGTGCGTTGCTATGATCGATGAGTCGACCTTCCTTAGTGGAGGCGACAGCGGGTGCGTTCATCACGGCAAATTACCGGACACGGATTTGATGGCCCGGTTATATCAGATCAATATGTTTGTGGACCACGCAGAGGAAAAAACCCATATTTACGCAAGCCGTTGCCCATGGGTTTACAGAGACGGTTTCGGAAACCGAAGGTCTCATACATTCGCCACGTTGGATAACTAGTCTGGGAACATTGCGTTATTCAGACCTCTTTGCCTCCGGTAAGCTTGCGTTGGGTGATAGTTGCGCCCGAACCTTAACTCAATGTGTCTAGGGTCGTGGGATGGTCATATTCGTCTATGGAAGGTCGATCCGAAGATAAAAAAATTCTCTCCTGTGGGGAGCATCCCCGTCCCGGGAGTCATCAATTCGTTGCAGGTCGTATCGCCACCGAAGGGTTCATTGGCCGATGCCTCGTGGGTGTGGCGGTGGGATAAAGAGGAGGATGCGCCTCGTATTGCAAACGGCTCATCGATGAAAAAGCCAGGACCAGTTCTCTTAGTGGCAGGGGTTGGTCAGGAACCGCGGTTGGGTCGCTGGGTGACGGTGAAGGGTGATGGGGCACGAAATTGCGCACTAGTCATGGCTTTACACCCACGGACGTTAACATGAACCTTGTCGCATGGTCATAGATTATCCGGGTTTGACTGCCGTATCACCCATACAGGTGTACCTGCGCTAATCCAAACCCGTCGCTCTGCAAAGCGATAAACCCTCGCGTACTTACCTTGCTGTAAGTTGCCATGTTTTGGCGTATAAGCAGGCTCTCAGTGCCTCGTGGCCCCGCCGACGTTTTTTTCTTCCGCCCTTTCAGCAGCAGTAGTCACAAAAACAATATGCGCGGACTCACCGTCGATGCGTTGAATCCCGCGATCCTCAATGTCCAGTATGCCGTGCGCGGTGAGCTGGCCATTAAAGCCGAGGAATACCGCGTACAACTCAAGACGAATGCTACCCATGTCCTGCCCTTCAACAAGGTCATCTCAACGAACATAGGGAACCCGCAGCAAACCGGGCTCGATCAACCTCCAATCACCTTCAATCGCCAGGTAAGGGTCATTGGCGGCGCTTGACGATGATGATTCGCTGACCCTTTCTCCGTCTCTGTCTTTGGCACACCGATACTTAAAAACCTTTTTTATCCTTCCGGGGATCCCTTGAATTGGATTGGATTGGATTGGATTGGACCGGGTTGGAATAGGTAGCGGCGTTGATGGAATGGCCGGCTCTCGCTGAGCTGGCAAGAGATGCGTTCCCCGAAGATGTCATCGCTC
>QLOU01009066.1:0-45935 GCA_003313715.1 Russula abietina
AAAGGTTTGAGCTTCCGGACGAAAAACATAGCCAACGTCGTCGCTTTGGAAAGACTCGGGCAGCCCAGCGAAGGCTATATAGTCGCGACAACCCACCTGTTTTGGCACCCGTCGTCAGTTCCAGCTCAATTGATCGAAAGAGCGTATAATAACTCTAACTTCCAATTTGCTCTTTACATCGACCAGATATGCGTATGAACGAGCCAGGTAAGTAGTTTTGTCCGATGTGTTCGAGATCAATCATTCGATCCGCTCTCAGACAGGCGGGCATCTTACTTCGCGAAGTCCTCAAGTACCGTGAAAGCTCAGGGCTACTGTCCTGGCCGTGCTTACTTGCAGGGGGCAAGTCACGCATCCATCTGGTGCTCTCCAAGACTTTTCCCTGATGACCACTTTCCGCGCGTACCCCCAGACTTCAACTTTGGGCCTGATGAACCAGGTTATGCACTCCTAGTCGGAGACATGTTGACACCAGCCCAGGAGGAGCTCCTAGAAAGATCTCGCGTTGTACACGTCTCTGTCGACCCTACCGTACCCTTCACCAACCCCGCTGGGGCCAATGACGACGAAGATGGTGGCACCCAGGCCGATCCGGACAGGGTAATCACGAACGCACGCGAGGCTTCGCCGGCTGACGGCTTGCTCAACTCGTCCGAGTTGTTGGATCTTTTTGCTGTTACCACCTTGCGTCCGCGCAGTATGTACGATGAAGGTCAGAGGCTTTTAGAAAACATTTCAAGTTCTAGCCCAGTTCCTCGCAGCGGCGAACGACTGGGATTACCACCGCATAAACGAGGCGCATATGAACCGGAATGGACTTGCTATGCACACTACTGGAAGAGCGTGTTAGGTGAGTATCTCGCCGGATTTGGTTCAAACATAACTGAACAAAATTCCCAGATTACATCTGGGTTGTCGATCCTCCGAACCGAAAAGCTTCTGTTATGGGCCTGCTTCGGCCACACAGAACAGAAACGCTTCACCCTGGTCTCCCTCGCAAGGGGATATCCGGTAGCGATCATGTCTCGCTTGTAGCCGAAGTCCGATGGGATGGCGTTCATTAAGATAGTCATTACCTCGTGGATACACTCTGGGTCGATCCCTTAGTAGATGCAAATTCCATCTGGGTATGAAAAGTTCATAGGCCTCTTCTCACTTGATCCGGTAATCGCTTGTATACGCCAGTGTGTGGGCAAGGTTCAGTCGGTCACAGGGGGTTTGATTCATTGCCAAACCAACATGCTCGGAAGAGGTTATCCTTTACTTCAGCTTCAAAGACACACATCATTATGGACAAACACACTGTCGATAAATGCGGCGACTCGGACTCAGATAACAGGGTTGTACTGTATTACTTGTGCCCTTGTACTACTGACAGCACTATATGTTCTTGTTGGAATATGGCGTGGAACAGAACCAAAATTGATGGAGAGCCCATGATGTTCATGTTGTACATATAAGACTACAGAGTATCGTAATATGGGATACGGCAGTAGATTTGCCGCCGAGGAGTTTTAATTTGTCAAGTTGGATAGTATAATGATCCCCGTGCTGGGACCGACGTGCGACTTCTTGACCTAGCTCTCCTCGCCCTTACAGCACCCTGCCCTCTTGTTTATTCCTATTTCCTACTTATTTGCCTGTACAGTGTACCGCTGTGTGGTACCTCCAGGCCTCCTTGTATCATCCCTTGTCACAATTTTTAAAAACTGCTTGCCATGTACTAGTACTCTCCCTTGGTAGATGTCTGTACAGACATTGACTAAGGCAGGACATCTTACTTCGCTCGCTTTGCCTTTTCCTGTTCTTCCCTTTCGTACTACCAGTTCTTTTGCTCACATTCTATCTCACTTCGCGTGGGCAACACTGAGGCTGTGGGTTGCAATTATCATGGCACTTCATGATTTCGAACGTGAAACGTGATAAAACTGGCCAACTACGCTAATGGATGTGGATCTGTCCATGAAGACGTGTTTGGCATCAGAGAAACGAGACTCCTACATTTGACGTTGCCAACCATGTCATCCACATCTCCCTGCGGCGTCCTTTTATCCACACATATGCCATGGACAACTACGTCTACGTTTCCAGCAAGGGCGAGGTCATTGTTATTTACCTCTCCCAAGTCCCCACTGGCCTGGCTCTATGGTGGAGCGTGGAGCAGCCTTTGGTGGAGCAGCCTTCAGAGCTTGTGGAAGCTCTGCCTTGGAAGCACTGATGCTGTCAAACAAGCCTTTGAGAGCCCCTTGTACCGCAACCAACTGGCTTTGATTGAATTGATTCTCCACTCAGATGACGATGACGATGACGACCAGGAAGACAGGATGGATCCAATCACATATGCTAAGCACTAGCTGCAGCTCACCATCTGCTTTTGGCCAAGGTTCATTCAAGATCACGATACAAGATGCGCGAGCGTCCTAAATCCCAAAACAAAGTTCAATTGGACGGCGTTCTTCAGATGTTATTACTAAATGAACACCACTTTGCGTATTATTCTATAGTCCCTTAGTGCATGCAATTACTAACGGGTATCAAAAAGACAAGAAGTAACCAGCGACCCGACAGAAGGATGTGCACGTAAAGGCGGAACTTAATATTACGATGTGTAGTAAAAGATCAAGAGTGTCCGGATGTCATGATTACCGTGTTACCGTTCTATCTGAACCTGCCAGGAGACTCTCGTATAGTCCAACAGCGGCCTTTTCGTTGCGTAGTTGAATCATGTAGATGATTCCGGTGCGTGCACCATTGTTACTCAGCTCAACCGCAACGCCCGTCTTCCCAACACGCTCGACGCCGTCCGTGAGCACGATCGTTGAGATCAACACGGACTTGTTCTTATCCTCTGCCTCCACCACCAACTGTTTCACGTACGTCGGTTGCTCAAGGTATAGCTTCAACTTAGCGGAGCCGAGTGACTTCCACTGTGCGTGGCCTTGCTTTAAAAATACCTTGCACTTCATCTGCGCAGAGATGCTAGACGTGACTGGCCCAGTCTTGGTTGGCTTTTCTGCAGTTGGCGACGTAGGTGGGCTCGGTTCGTCAATTGCCCCGACGACCATCGATGGTGCACGGAACTGAGCGGACGGAGGAAGGAGGCGATGTTGCGGCTCGCCCAAAGATCCTGAGGAGTCTGCGCGTGGCAACAGTAGATTAGGGCTGCTTGCCATTCCCGGATGTGGCGCTCTCTCGAATGGGTGGGCACGCCCTGCCTCGGGCAGTGAATTGAGGAGTGAGGCGGATGGACTCTTACGAAGCCCGCCTGGGAAGGAGGGGTCTGAAGGCTCACGACCAGGCGGAACACCATAAGGAGCATTGCCATTGGGGGACACAAACTGGCCATTTATGGGGTTTGGAGGTAGATGTGGAGGGAACCTTTGGGCACCAGCTGGGTCCATACCATGCATTGGTTGGGCGTGGGCAGGACCCAAAGGCCCGTGTCTGCCCATAGGGTCCGCGCTGGCGGCACGTTGAGGAGGAAAGAATTGCCCAGGGCTAATCACTTGGCCGGGCGCGGGGCCTCTGGGAACTGGGGCAACGGGCTGAAGGGGGGGAGGCTGTGAAGCGGACCCGGGACCAAGAGGGGCACCCACAAACCGGGGTTGTCCGACATTGTTGTCCAGAGATGGCCGGCGAGATGGATACGATGAGGTTGAATGGGGATGGGGTGCTGGCTGTGCCCAGTTACCATCTTGTTGAATCTGTGCTTCAAGAGAGTGAACAAGATTCGACATGCTACTGGTGAGCGACATGGAGCCAGGGGTGTCACGGCTGTTCCTTGACGAGATTCCAGAGTCGGGGCGAGGTAGTGGAGAGCTGAGTGGGGAGGAAATACGGTGCGGAGAAGGGCTACGACTGCTCATGGGTGGAGCATTTGATTGGCGTAGATCCGGAGCCGTCTGAGACGACGGCAGGCCGTCATTGGAAGCGAGTTGAGGTCTGGGAATCCCATTTAGCGTCGGCATGGGAGGGAGTGGATGCTTAGAAGAAGCATGAACTAGTTTCATAGAAATGAGCACTCGTAGAAGGACACCGGGACAGACACTTACCAGCGCTGGCAAATTCGATGCACTCATGAAGTTCAGAGAGCACCCTTTCCCGCATAGCCGGTGATGCGAAAATAAGAACTAATTTTTCTTTCCTCAAAATGGTCACATGCAACGCACGGTCTACATCCCATATAGTCAGCCATCGATATCCAGATATTATGGGCGAATCCAACCTTCGTTTTCTACTTTTGCCACTTTGAGATGCTTCCCGGCCAAAGGAGGGTAAAGTAGCCACATATCCGCACCGGGGGTATCTACGCTCTTCTCCTCAGGTCCCATTTTCTCGCATATGAGAAAAAGATCTGAGAGAATAAAAATTCGGCAACCGAGGTGGTTGACTTCAACGCCTGTTGACCGGGGGACGAAGCGAATAGCCACATCTACACCAACTCTCAAGGTCCTTGCGTAGGGTAATGAGGGAGGAAGGATCTGAAGGCGAACTGGCTGCTCTAAGGGTCAGGACGGAGCGGAAGACGAAACTAGATGATCAATTTACCCTGGGCTTCATGGTGAAAATATCCAGGCAACTTTCCACAGCCAAACGACCCTCGAGATCAGGTAAGGAGACCAATAATTCACCTATTGGCCCTCGTTCTAAAGAAGAGGAGCTTGTGTCATTGGAGGACCTTGCACTGAGAAAAAAAATGTAAAGAAGCCATCATCAAGTAGTAGACTGAAACGCACGCGCTAGAGAGGCTAGATCCCCGGGCAGAACTTGTCTCACTCCCTGTAGTAGTCTCAATAGGAGTTGTAGTAACAATGGGAGGAAGTTCCCGCGTTTTTGTTATCTCTGTTGGGCCGCGAAGATCAACCACGACTTCGTCCTCTGTCACCGGGTCTGTTGGTGATGACGACCCAGCCAGGGTCGTAGCACGCGCATCCAGAATAGCAAGTAGCTTGTCAAGTTTTTCGGCGGCATCAGCTAGGAGCTTGTGGTCGCTTCGACCCGGTTGTGTTCCCTTTAATAGGCGCCCATACAGCCTTTTGAAGTACTTCAAACGCCCCATTGGGAGAAGGAACAACTCGTCCAGGGTCCAGATTTGCGAATTTGGGTCGGCAGACGAGGCAGTTGGAGGCGGCAGGTTTTCTGAAAAGGTTGCAAGCACACCGGGTAGACGAGTGTTGTTGCGCACGGGTTCCCATGCGTCGAAGCCGGTGCAATATCGCTCACAATATGTCGTATATGGCCCCTCTAGTTCGTTGATCTGTCGAATAGAATGAGGATATGGTGTTTCAAGTGCCAATCTTCACCGGGACGCACCCATCGCATCAGAAGATCACCGAGCGCCTTTGGTGAGGAGGGGTTCGTGCCAATCTCTTTCAGGCGCTAAATCGACAATATCAACTCAGTGAAAAGAGTATGGGTGAAATCGAAAGCACGGACGGAAAGTAAGGAGCGATCTGCTTTGTACACGCTCTCTATACTTCTGAACATGAGGTCTAGGTCATGGGGTGGGAGATTCGAGCGCGACCATGCCGAAGCAATTTTCTGTAAAAACCATGAGTGCTGGCACAAGAGACGACCCTCATAAGGTGGCAGGAGGGATAGCTCACGCGAATGACACCTGTTAGTTGTTCCACATAAAGCTTTTCCGTATCCATAAGATCCACCAAAGGGTTTGTTCGCTTAACGCGTATATCGGGGCTGGTGGGGGTGCCTGAGCCGGTATTGAGGTCTAATAAGAAGCAAGCAGGATGAGAAAGGGCGGTAGAGAAAGAGCGCAGAGCGTCACTTTGGCCTAAAAAATTATCTGGAGCAGGAATGTTGATGGGTGCAGGAGGAGGACGAGGGCCGTTAGAAAGCGAGGGAGAGTCATCGTGAGGATTGGACTTTGGTGGGAGATGAGGTGGCGGGGACAAAGAATGTGGATGATCCTGAGGAGGGGTGGGGGGAAGACTGTCTTTGAGAGGGAGAGGAAGGGCTTTGTTGGATTGATGCACTTGGAGTGCGTTCATAAGGGAGTGTCCTGTGAGAAAAGAGAAAAGGCGATGGCTCGTCCCGACCTCGACCCACTCTCTCTGCCACCCTTCGATTGGCTCGATTCAATCTTCAACACACGCGCTCAAACTGAACAACTTCTCCGTCCTGAACTAAATGACGGTCTAATAACACAGCGTGACTTTGATGCTGCCGTAGATTTCTTTCCCCGGGCAAGCATACAGCGTTATTACCCTGTTCGTTACTCTTTTCCATCCATCCATTAACATTCCTCTCACCTCCCCTTTCCCAGATTACCGGCAGCATCATTGGTAGTCTTTCCATCATCATCTATAGCCAGAGGATTCGTAAACCACCGATTCCCATCAGTCGCATCGCCGCCCTTACTTCGGTCGGCTCTGTAGTCGGCTCTGTGGGCTTCGTCATCGGCGCCAGAACCATGCGCGCCAAGGGGTACATCAATTTCTTCCGTGATCTTGACAACCGGCCTGCGTTCTTTCAAGCGATCGATAACATCCAGTCTAGGCTTGGCGAAAAACCGGCGGGCCAGGACGCCAACTCATATCCCAGTTCAGACAATGAGAACCAAGAAATGGCTAATGGTGTCGTCACCTCTAGGGGACCATGGGAGGAATCTGCCGTTGACGTTAACAGGGCTACCTTGAGTCACAACCCTAGTATAGTATCCCGTCCCATACACTCTACAAACACTTATCATTTTGTGTTCCTTAGGCACTTCACGACCTTCCCAACGCAGGAGTCGTTGGGACGAAATCCGAGCGGAACATGCGCGCAGCATGGCGACACGGTCTTCCTGGGATGAGCTGCGACAAAAGGCAAGCCGACCAAAATATGAAAATACAACAAGGGATCAGACTAGATCACAAGATCCTGCCTTTGACCGACTGGCCGACCAACACATATTCGATGCCATGCTTGAAGCTGAGCGACAGAGAGTGGCGAGAGGATAGGACACCCACATTTGATATTGTGACGCGTATTAGCATTACATGAACACACCGTTGCCTCCAGGTCATGATGTCAAAATACCACACATCACATATGTTTTGGCACTCGCAAGTTGTTTTTTTTTTTGCACACCAGCAGCTTTTGACCCTAAGCTTAGTTTTCGAAGCTCTCATACTGTACCTTCCTTTGTTCATTCTTTTTGGTCGGGACGGACCATAGCTTCATTTATGAGAACTTGCTGCCAAACCGCAAAAGTAACACCACGAACTGCGAACCGTCAGCATCAATTTTGTTACACCTCTACAATGAGAAACCACGACAGAATACAAGCAAACCAGTGAAAATAATTATACAAAAAAGGACAAAAATCCGTTCCGCTAAGCATTACAAAGAGAAATCCAGAGGTATTGGCGCGAAAGCTCTAGGAGCCTGGCCTATAACGCACATGCACCTATTCGATAAAGATTGGAACATAGTTGCTAGCGCGAGACCCATGCCAGCCTATCGGTGGTTGGAGGTGATGTGGTTGAATGGGTGGGAGAGCTACGGGATGGGTCAACCGTTTCCTCAAATGACGGGCTCAATGGGAGCGGAGCCACAGGCATCTGACCCGCATCTTCCTCACTGCCTGGCACCCGTTTGGACCACACGCCCGCATGGGAGAAGGGATAAAGGGGTATGCCAACCTCGAGAGGTTGCTGCTGGGTGGTCATACGGACAATTTCAGTCATCAGTCCATGCAGTAATTTTTCTTGACGAGCTGGACGTGCGGTTTAGCAAGTGCTAATGAACCAATGAAAAGCAGCCAGCGTACTTCCGATGGGGGAACGTTTGCCGTAGTCAGTCATCGCAAATCTTGGGAGAATCAAAATCAGTATAAAGTGAAACGTGATGATGTGACCTCACCGTAAAACATTGATCACACCCCATACACCGTACTCTCGATCGGTATCACCTGTTTCGATAAAGTACTTGCACAGCTGGACCTGGACAACAGCGGCCAAGTACCAACAGATCTAGTCAATCGCGTTAGCACACCGCTTAACATTCTCGCGAAACAGTGTTCGTACTGTGACAAAAGGATGAAGCCGGGTGATATCGAACGATGAAGATGCAAGCGTGTAATGCTGTGCAAGGATAGCACGAGATGCCTCAACACAGCGCAACGTGGACACGCTCTGACGATCCAAGATATCTATGTATGGGTTGTGCAGTGTAATCGTCGCACTACAAAAGATGTGAGGATTTTGACCGCATAATCTTCATGTCACGTACGCATGGGGAATAAGATGAACCAGGTAAAGGTCGGTGTCAAGACCTCCACCACCGTACATGCTTTCCAACTCGCTGAGGCCATTTTTAAAGCGCGGCGGGAGACTAGAAATAAATTCTGTGGATACAAGTCGATCCAGTTCCTCAAACCCGGGTGTAGCGAATGGATTCTGGATTCTCGACAGTGGTGCCGAGGCTCGAAGGTTGGTTCGAACACTGAAGTCGGTAACTTTACCGAACAGCATCATGGCCTTGATAAGCAGGAGAAACGAATCAGTGTACTCTTCTGGATGAATGGTAAAGACGTCTGGGGTGAACAGACTCTGGTGGTTGTCTGCAATGGTTTGCTGCAAACGAGATCAGGTACGTGCTCTTCTCGACGTCGGAACCCGTTCACGCACGTTAGTTTCAAAGTCTTGCGTGCGAAGGGGGAATTCCGTCCCGATGTCACGCTCATCAATGCCGTGAACCCATCCCCCGACAGACACAATGCGATCGAAGAGCACCGCCATCCACCAAGTACGGCGCCGGAGTTCCAAATCGAGCGTATCTTTGGGCGGTGCTAGGTAAGCGCCAGGTGATCCGACGCTATGTCTTGCAAACGTTCCCGGATAATTTAAGCGAAGGGGTATAGCTGTTCGCGTCTGGAAGCCTGCGAACACCCATATCTCGACCCAGCGGCCTTCGGAATAGAAATACCAGGATAGTAAGATGCAAGCTTGCATCACGGCGAATATATCCTCTCCACTGGCCATGGTTCTGTCTATGTAAGAACGGGTCTTGCTGGCATGGAACTCAGCGAATCGATCTCTTCGAGTGCCATCTGGGAGAGTGATTATGTTCTTAGAAACCCAGCGAGACGCCGAGGCACACTACCATAAAAGGTCAGAAAAAGACGGTAAACACCGAGAACATCGGTTGTTGGACTTACGATGGCGTGTAGAATGGCACAATGCGGAAAACCGGGGTTTTTGGGTGGGAGCCTCATGGAGGCTAAGAAATCAGGCCTGTGAAAAATCCTAGACCCACAGGGGTCGCATTTGAAAAAGACGTCTATGCTGCGGAACAATCAGTTTCAAAGTAAATGAAACCAAGTCAAACGGGGACGAACTAATGGTCGAGCACAGCAGGCTCGGGCAGATCGGGGTTCCACCCCGAGTGAATGAGGCCAGACAAGGCGTCTGAATGGGGAGGTCGTGGTGAGACGACCCGGGGGCTACCCATATGGGTTATCGATTTACTAGAGGGCACCGCATTCGGATCCAACGGACCATCGGCCCACGCGTTGGGTGTAGTGGCTATACCACAGGGTTCAAATTCGGGGGAAAGGGTAACGGCGGTCGATAAAGGAGAATGGTTGATGTGGTGGATTGGAGGGCGAAGATGGTTGGGAGATACAGAACGGGAGGGGGATACGCTTCCCCTCTGTGATTTCAGTCTCCTCGTGAGTGCAGCTAAATGGAAATGAACCGCCGAATATGGACAAAAATAAAAGAGACACACCAACTTGTTCCTCGAGTTCTCTGATCTTTTCTATGGGATCGGCATCGGGTGCCAGAGGTAGACCCTCAACAGGATCATACGAGCATTGAGGTTCGGTGGGGTGCCTACGGGAGTGGAAGACGCGACGTGAGATAGAAGTAACAAAAGACGGACAAAAAACTGACGCGTATCCTGGTGGAGGGGGCACGCTGATCTGAGCATGCCATTGTCTGCCGAAGTGTTTAAGTTAGACACGCGGCCAGGGGCCAGAGTACGTACTTGACGCATGTTGCACAGTGCGGACGTGCAGCATCACACCTCTAAAAAGAATGCGATCTGAGGAGTGCGAGTTTGAGAGAAATACTGATACTCTACCAGTTTTCGTTTACGACAAGTGAGACAGGCCTAAGCAGGGGGTGAATAAGCGAGGACAAAGAGCAGATAAATCACAGCACCTGATTCCTGCGCAAAGAATGTCGGGAAGCAGAATTTGAAGTTTGGGTACTCTTGGGCATTGTGTTGGGGAGGGAAAAGGAGAGTCGTTGCTCCGTCAGACAAATAGATACGGAGGTAGCTAGCGCCTCGCCTCTCATTCTAGCATGTTGCCAAGCATCACGTTGTGACCGGGCCGAGGTTACCCGCGCTTCCGCGTTCCCCCGTTTTGCTGCATTCGCCGATCCCGGGAACGTGGCTGGCCTTCGACGAGAATGTAAACATGGTAAAGCCTAGACAACCTGGTTGTACTGTAAATGTCACTATCCGCTCACCCCGTGTTCTTTCTCAGAATTGCCATAACCATGTGCCAGCGTACAGAAGTTTGATAGTGGTCCCGACTCCCGAGTCGATGATAACAGTCCTATAGAGCCCTCGGAAAACCCAACTGGGGTTATTATCTTTCCCCATCATCCACATCGCAACCCGTCATATAGTCTTAAGCTACCTTGCCACCCAGGCCATCGCCTCTTTACTCCCCCCTCCCCCATTTCCACTCGAAAATGTTTCAAGAGTCAGTTTCTGTCTCCACTGCGAGCCTCTCACTCGGTGGTACGTACAAGTTCTTGCACTTGAATTATAATTAGATAGGAAGGCCAACTCCCCGTCCTGACCTCCGCTTGAGGTCATTATCCTGGTCTCTTGTCCCCCCCCCTGGGGCGATGATCTACTGTTTTCACATATTTTTCTCCATTGCCGTCACGGTCAAGCTTGGACTGTACTTGACTGACAACAACTACTGTCAACGTAGATCAACAGGGCAGTTTTTCACCTTGGCGCCCTCCAATCGTAACTATCTCGAAATTCCGGTCATCCTCGGTCTCTCACGATATAGCCTTTAGAAATTGACAGGTCGTGGTGGCGCTGGGAACGTTCACACAACCATCACACCTCATGAACATACTTCTAGTTCTTCTAGTTCCACTCTCGATAACTTTTCCTTCGTATCCTTCCGAAAACTACGTTTCTTATCCCTTTCGCGCACTGGTAATACAAAACCTCGTTCTAAATCGTGTCCGCGTAAGGCGAGTGTTCTTATTCGCCCCCTTGCTAATACCCCCCTAAAACACACACATAGGCGGCGCCCTATGGTCGAGGGGGCGCAGGGAACACCCGCAAACAGCAAGCGGCTGATTCGAGCGACAGGCCACCACCCCTACCAGATATTACTCAGCTCGAGCAACAGTATTTACTCGCCCGTGACGCCTGGCGGCCTCACCAGCCGGTAAGTTCATCCAATTTCTTATCTGTGCTATGGGGCATAGGCAGCTCACGTACACTTTCATAGCAATCGTCAGGGAGAGGTGGTGCCGGAAACATCAGTCTTCCTCGACCCATTGCCCGAGCTGTTCAGGTCTTTGTCTCTGTTACAAAGCGTTGAACGTCATTCCTCGGGCAGGATAGGAACGCTGGAAAGGGACTGGCCACCCGAGGTATTTACGCGGTTGGAATTCTCATGCATGATGAGGGAATACTCCATTTTGATCGCTTCGTGGGGTTATTGTATGATATGACGACGTGGATCTGCGGTGACTACCGTTTAAAGTGCTATGTGCCTTCGTTCTGTTTATTTCCTGTATCATTTATTTTTTTATATGCAACAGCGCTCTCTCAATATTATGGTTTACTGACATTCAATGTGACTGCCATCGAAGATATGTTATCATGGCTACTTCGCGAACATCAAAACAAGGACCCTTTAGTCCCGCTTCTGCATTTAGAATGATATATTCCGTGGGTCGGATATTTGAGATCACAGACTTTTGAATCAAGAGCTGATTGATCACCGATTAGCGTTGTCCTTCGGGTAGATTGGGCTAACGAACAGTATAGTAGCCACGACCCTGCGTGCATGAGGCATGTGTCTGAACTCGGTCAAATAGATTCCTATGTGGTCATGAGATCAGCACTGCCTTGACATGTTTTTCAAAAATACTCTATCAGTCACACCTTGCCACGTTCCAAGGTTCAAACGGCCACCCGTTATCGGGATAGATATAGAACTCCCGACGAGCGAAGTCTTGGTGTGCGAAACTCTATCGAACGAACACATGGAAACATTATTATTATGCTATGGTCGGAAGAATGCGGAAGGAAAACATACGAATCACTGGAGGCAGTTCGATTAACTATGAGTAGGCGATGATAGGGACTAGCAGAAACGGGATTAGCTCACTCGGGGCCCTCATCAGTGTGCCGCCAGTTTAGTGTCTCAGGAACGATGCTATCCAAAGCCATATCCATGTCTTAAAGAGCCATCAGCTAGTTGAACCCGTTCTGATGCGACTTGTCAAACTCGATCATACCTCTACGGACGTCTAATTTGAAAGTAATGAAAAGGCGATCAATCATCACCAACAGCATTGTAAATGGCATCTCCGAGTCGGAGAAGACCGCGCAGATGGCAGTTATGCACGTTACCTGTGTCGTAGTTCTCGTTGATTGTCAGAGCAGCAGAGGTATGCTGTCTGTGGTATCATTTTAGTTCATTTTGACAATGCAGCTTTCAAGTAATGATTCAAGCTAACATGAATAGGAACAGCATTCCAATCTAGCACGAGACGAGACAGTCAATTAGCCCCCGCTCGATCTAATGTGCGAATATGCGTAGGGTCAAACCTGAACACCATTCAAGCCAGATTCAATGTGGGATAAGACTTCTTCGGTAACAAGATGGCATCCTTTGCTGCGTTTCGCAAGATTGAACGTCTTTTGCCAACCCATGGCTGAGGGAAAGAGGTAAAAAAAACACGCCACGACGGCCCGGAAGATGATTTCTCTAAACGGAAGTGTAAAATACAAATAAAGATCTGGCTAGTAATCGTCGCCATTGAACCGTCTCCTCTCGGTCCCTCCCCGATTTCCTGGAACGTTCCGATTCCTGCAATGATTGGCATAGTGTCCTTTCTCCCCACACTAAATCGATGCCGTCTTAAGTCAGCACCCTAACGACGTAGATGGGCACGACGTACCTTGAAACAAAGCACTTCGTCAAGATTTCGGCGTGGACCTGCTTGTCCGGGGCCGTGGGATGGACCCCCGCCAGCGGCACCTCGGTCAAAGTCAGCATATCGACCATAACCCGGGGGCGGAGGGCCGAGTTCTCGCTGCGATGGCGGCTCAGGCGGATCATACGCCTTCGGGGGAGGAAGCGATGGCTTCGGGCTACGGACCATTCGTGTCAGAACATATATCACTGCTATCTTAAAGCTCTCACTCACTGGCCCTTAGGACAATCGGGACCTCGAGGACAGTATCCCGTCATATATAGCTGACATGCGACTCGTCGAACGTGTTTACGAGGACACATGGGACCTTCAGGACGTCACGTCAGCAGTAAACCTATATGCTAGGAAAAATGAACGCACCGAGCTTGCAAAATCCCCGCTTATAGTCAGGGCACTCAACCTTCCTTTCTTTTGGGTGCGCATACAAGCACTCGTCACCAGCAGAGCAATATCCATACTTGGCGAACCACCAACACTCGGGCATGCGTCTGAGGTTGTACTCGTGGAGAAACTCACAAGCATCCCCTTTCTTACAAAGGCCTCTGAGCCAGTGCTTACATACGGTGGCAAGTCGCTCCCTGTCTCGAGGATGAGTGGGTAGTTGCTTCGGTGGTTGGAAATTTAATGAAGATGGTGTTGTATGGCGTAAAGGACAGTGAAGAGGGCCGAGCGGACATCCGGCGGGTGTCAGGTTCAGACGACATATCTGATCATCTAAGAGAAAGAGTCAGCAATGGGATAGAAAGCCAGTAATGAACCGTGCCTTTATCGAGCCTTATGCCAAGCTCACTCTTAATATAAAGCTCTTCAGGGAAATTATTTTGGTGAAATTGAGGGTTAATGAGGTCTCTCAGTGCAGACGGTCCCACCAACGGGTTGGTCATGTTTTAAAACGCGAGAGGTGAAGCAGTGAAGTTCAGTCAGAGGCTCAGAGCGCAACTAACTTAAACGCTAGGCTGAGTCAGCCAAGCGTTTAAAATCACGCGATCTCACCGCCGATATGCTTGTAGTAGTCTTCACTACTTCGGGATCTTTCAATTCTGAACTGATGGTTGCTGTCATCAAGTGGTCAGGTCCATCAGGGGGATACAGTACGTGGCTCATGTAGGCCGAAAAATTTGTGTGATAGGAACACTGGCAGAAATCATTGAAACTGAATAACGTAGGTACATCATTATTACGAGTAAGGTCACCAAGTTCCCAGCAATGTCGCACGCCCTCCACTCTCGACGACACGTGTGATGGCGCCGAGGACCCTTTTCTTCCATGATGATGGCCGAAAGCCATCTAACCATCGTTCGTCGTCCATCACTTCCACAAGGTACACATCTCCAAACTGTTCGCGTGGTACGGATATTGATGGTCGTCGATCTATGCGCAACGCGGGTAAATGGAGCACAGCCAGCAAATCGGAGACGGTCACGATGCGTGTATCTTGTGTTTGTGGCTCGGATTTGGCCTTTTGCAGGACCTCGAGACGAATCAGAGCATTACATTCTACGTACCCATTAGACCGTGTATTCGGCAGGGGTGCCGACGGGTGGTTCGCGAGGATGTAAAACCGAGTGAAGTTATCTTTCCGCCAAAAAAAAGATCCAAATTTTCAATTCCCAATGAGATGCGGCCCCCAAATAATCGGTCTTCAAACTCACCATGGCTATCCTGAATACCCTCCTGTAACATCTCTATATTATCGAAGAGTTGCAGGCAGATCTTGGAGCAAATCGCTGCGTTGTTGGGAGCATCGTCATCACCCGCCCCCGTCGAGACGGCTTCTGCGGCTGCAGCCGTCGAAGGGACTTTGACTTGCCGTGCCGTGGGCAGGTAAGTAGTAAGGAATTGTCGACACTGCCCCAAGGCCTGCCAGTCGCGACGAGGTCAAATTCAGACGAACCACATCGACGACAAACTAAAACGAACCTGCTCATGACTAAGGACCCTCTTAATATCTCGCATCGTCTTTCCACGTCGAACGATGAGACAATGTTGGACCGACAACGTTACGGCGCCTCGGATCCATTTATTTTCCCCAAGCTCGGAAGACCGCAGTAAATCGTAAGTTTCAGTAACGATCCCGAATATGCTGTTCTCCTGCGGCAACAGGCCCAGGGTCAAAGAGTCCCCAGAAGGACCGACAACACTGTGAAACACGTCTGTTTTCTAATTAGCCGTCAATTTTGCGCAAATTTCGGACAAAACAGTTTCTTTTTTCTTTGCCGAAGTTGTAACTGTCGGTACAGACCTGAGATGGTATCCTGGGGATGGTAATGCACGGTTGCAGCAAATCCATCGTTTGCAGCCTGTAATAAGAGATGGCTTGAGTGCGCAGCCTGTGAACTTTGGGGCGTGCTAGACCTGGTGCGAATATGTACCAGCTGGGCCGAGGTAGCTGAGGATCGGACGCTGGCTCACGTTTGAATCGTCACTAGTTCGGAGGTCAATGTCGCGCTCAGTAGCCGAATTGGTAGGCATTTAGAGAAGCAGAAGTCACCTCACATCTGTCGGACTTGCCCAGCGCCTCTTATGCCGACTCTCTCAGTGGTAAAGTGGAAGTACCCGACACGCCCATCCGAAATCCAACTTCCAAATATGCAAAACTGTACTGAGTACATACAACAAACGGTTATAGAGAAACCATCTTCTCACGAAAGCAACTAAATGAAACATAGACAGATAAGTAAAAAAAAGCTGCTCGATAGTCCCAAAGCCAATTCGTGTCTAGCTTCATGCAACCATCAACACATCAACAAATTGTAATCGTATTCATGCCGTTGGCCTTGGCGTTCAACTCATGCAGCATCATGTTATATCGATCTGGGATCACGGAGGTCAGGACGCGGGGAATCATCAAGTCAAAAAAAGGACTGACTAGCAAGTGGGACACGCTCCCCAAGTTTAGTAAGAGCAGCACTGGAGACGTGTCCATTAGGTGCCAAGCCAGTTTCGAGAAGTAACCTCACGCACGCTATGTACTCAACCTCAGCACGCAGAGTCAGAACCTGTTCCGCCGAGTTCGCATCCAGTGCGGCTTGCCAAAAGCGCCCCAGCACTCGGCCGGCCATGAACCAAGTGAACTGTCGAAATTTATGGTCAGCGACAAGACCGGAAGCTCCGCAAGGTAAGATATCGCACCGAGCAGAAGGGATCAAGTAGAGAAACGTCGAAGCTTGTGGAACACACGGCATAGATTAGCTCCAGAATATTTCGAGATGCTTCCAAGATTTTGAACGCAGACACACAACCAGGACTGTAGATATGAGCGTAAGGATCGTGCAATAGGATGATGGCGCTATAAAGTAAACATGAATAAAAATAAACAAAATCGTAGCGGCGAGGTAGAACAGTTCACGTACAGATGGGGCATAAGGGAAGCGGAATACAGATGCGAGTCCACGCGACCGTCACGAATTGGATTCCGCAAATGCAATGGGAAGCTTTGCCTGAACATCGACGCGACGTGGTCGATCTCGATGAAGCCGGGAGTTCGTCGTGGATCAGCAGTCACATCTTGTGCCTCATCGCTGTTCTTCTCCCATACTTCCGCATACGTTGAAGAATATATATACGCAGGGTCTCCCTTGAAACGCTTTGCGCGAAAACGAAGGTTAAAGGCCTTAACCCGCGACAACAATATAGACCCTTTGATATACAAATTGAATGAGTCCACTTGGTCTTCAGGATGGAGAAGAAGGATATCTTTTCCTAAAGCATGTTGCCTCTCGCTACCAGTCCACGAAGCCTGTGGTCCTTCGTTAAGCATAGAATCACACAACCAACACAGCGATATCATGCATACCCCCAGTTCGAAATTGAAGCCACTCATGGGGAGTAATTGTGAAACATCCAGGTCGTCCAGGCTAAGTGCCCACCCATTACTGCAACCTCCCATCCGTTCCATGGCGTACAACAACCAAAAAGTGTTTCTGCGAACTTCTTCCTCGACGATGTTTTCAGGTGGCGGGATAAGAGAAGGTGTTCTGATGCAGTCCGAGAGAGGGGAGAATGGCGACTCAACGTTGAGCCCTAGAGGCATTGCTGCCCGTATCGCCTGCGCTACGGTCATAAAAGCCTAATCAACCGTCTCAGTTGATCGTGTGCCAACATAGGAAATTATTGCTACCTCAACCCATCTAAGTTGTCACGTCACGAGGGCAGGCGAGGAGAAGGAGCAGCGGACGTACCTTGCGTGGCACCAATGCCACCATGTGATGACCAACAGAGCTGGGATCCGGGGTAACTCGCCCTGCCCATAGAAAACAAGATGGGATGCTAACCTTGCACAGCTTCAAGAAGCTTTCTCCCAGCCCACAGTTGCTCTTCGCAAGTTTGCTTGGCCAGCTTTACCTGATTCTCAGCGAAAGATTCAACATAATCCTTCTGTCGGTAACGGCCATCGAATATTTCATCTGGAAGGGTCAGTGATTAGGGAATCTGTTGTTCAGTTGGTTATCTTTGACATACGCGCCCCCATAACCTTGGGTACTGGCGTCGGAGGAATGGCCATCGTATAAAGACTTCCAACTGCACAAATCGCGTGTAAGATAGAGGGTGAAGGGAACTTGGGATGGTTTGGGGGTAAGTTCAGCGCAGTCATAAAAGTAGATACGTGGAGTAGCCTAGTTGCGTGTGGGTGAAAAGCGAAAAATACCTCGACGCTGTATTGAAATACTTAATTTGAAACCACGAAGTGGTCGGTCAATTTTGACTTACAGATGGCGGACGAGGCTTGATGAAGGGAGATCCCGAGGCCAAGCAGGCCATATAACATCGTAACCAAAACCCTGGGAAAGAAACGAAGTAGTATCGTCCTGAATTTCTGAGATGACAGCAGCAGGAGTGGGAACCTTCATGTCATCCAGATGGTTATCAACTGGTGAAATGAAGCTTTTGAGAGGTGGAATTCCGGTGAAAGTGAGCGAAGATGGTTGGTAGTCTTGTTGGAGTCCAAAGTCGGGAGTGTGGAGGGTTGAAGGTGGTGTGGATATAGTGGCGTTTGTGAGGCCAGCATAATTTGAAAGAGATGATGGTTGGGATTGCGCCGAAGCAGGCGAAAGACTCGATGGGGAGGATTTGTTGGGAGGTGACGAGGTTTGGTCCTTTAGCATTGCTTCGAGTTCATCTGGACAGGAAGTTACATATAAGATGTCGTGCATTGCAACCTCAACGCCAGGTACGAACTGATTCGATTTTCCAGCTTCTCATATCGATTTTTAGGAACCTCCTGTGTGCCGGCTGTGCTGGGTACTATTCATGAGGTATAAGATACTGGACCACAAGCAAGTAGCGAGAAAATACCATCATCGAAGGTGCATTCGGGGCGCTCTGGAATGTTAACACCAGCTGGAGCATGGGAGAGAGCATGGGCATGAGATCTGACACAAGTCGAGCAGGGTCTCTGCGCGTCACTGAGTTGGGAAAGTGAGTTGCAAGCTTGAAATGGTCACGATTGAGACAATCTAGTTACCATTTCTGTTCTCATGAGGATTCGACATTTCGTCGTAGAAAGCAGGAAGACGTACCAGTTTGCGTCTGCGACATTGGTGGCACGCCTTGGGAGGACGTAAGTACGAGTAGAGGAGTAGAAGACTCCGACAAACACACTTGATTTCTCCTCAACACGTTAGGGTGACTGGCCGAGGTCATTGGGCCCGAGCCGGAGTCCTGCTTTGCAGTCAAAATCTTTGGCATATAGTAAGCCTTCGGAACTGAGGAGGAGTCGCGACACGGGCTCAGGCGGCGACGAGATAAATCGGATTGTTATGAAGAGATCGGGAGGACGCGCTGTAGGATGTAATGGAATTGATCACTCAGCGTACTCAGCCTTGACTACGTGACCTCGGTAGCAATTTGGGTTTTTTAAAAATATTTTTATCCTTTGCTGGCGCTGACACGTTCTCAAATTCAATCCACACAATAGACTGGTGTTCCATTTCAATAATATACATAACAATAGTCGACAGAGCAGATGGATAACGAATACAGCCAGTCACGTACTCGTAAACTTATTTACAGCCGCGAATCCTGCAGTAATATTATTCACGCTTACTGAAGCGTTCGAGGAAGAATGAAAATATAAGTATGCGGGACTCCATACTGCGTTGAAGGCATTGTCTGAAAATGAATGGTCGTCGACAACCTTGGACGAGTTGGCAAACTCGGTCCATGTAACGCTCGTTTGTGCAGCTACTATCGCCCAATCTCGCACCGCCAGCGCTTGATTCGTGCCAAAAAATAGATCGCCTGACGGCGTCGTGAACGACGACACGACACCTCCGACGTCTGGAGGTGTCACAGACCCAAAGACGGCCACTTCTAATGCAGGTATGGTGTTCAATGACTGTCCCAAAAGGGTATCATTTGAGGGCGGGGTTGCCGGGGAGGACAACACGTAGTCCACAAGTTGCGTGGCAACGTCGATGTCAGGTATAGCTTTGAAAAAGTCCAAGAGAACATGGTTCATATGCTGTAGCGTACCGATCTGGCGGGGATCCGTCGTGGGAATAGAGGATGTATTTGAGTTGGTTAAGCCACTGAGAGCCTCTCCATTATAGACCAATACGCGGGGAGATGCATCGCGTGAGAGGATGGCCGCTTGTTTTGCTCCGGTTCGCGAGTCTGGAAAAAGTCCCCGTAGGTAAAGAATATTCAATACACCGTAGATAGGCCGATTTGGGTAGCACGAAACATTGAAGCTAGTCTGCATTGTCGGAGGTGACAACCCAAAGACAGAGGTCTCGAAGTCAGTAATCAGCTGAAATTGAGACTGGGATAGGCCTGGATAGCATGCAAGTGGTGGGGGAAACGGTGCAGCGCTGTTATTGGTGAGCAATGATGAGATCGGGGTATTTCCAGCCGTCCCGTTGGCGTCAAATGGTAGGAGAATGGGGGAAGAGATTATTAAAGACATAAATGTGTGTAACTTGCTCGGATCTTGTCGGAGGACACTTTTCCAATAGTTAGCTACAGCAGTTGTCTGAAGAGTGGATGACGCTGTTCGTCCACTGGGTCAGCACTACGAGCAGGCGCCGATTCTTCGACGAAACACGCACCAGAAGCAAATGAATACATCCTATCCAACGTGGCGTGAGCCGTGA
Organism: Russula abietina; assembly: GCA_003313715.1. Lineage (NCBI taxonomy): Eukaryota > Fungi > Basidiomycota > Agaricomycetes > Russulales > Russulaceae > Russula > Russula abietina. Next base: position 20,309 of record QLOU01009066.1, read on the forward strand.
AATCTACCTCCTCGAGTTGAGCATTTGATGGTTGTCCATCCGTCACGAAGGAAACACCAGGTTCAGAAATGGTCTGAGCTGCAAAGTCAAAAGTATAACCAAGTCGTGTCGTCGAAAATTCCGACGAAGAGCCAGTCGCAGGGCCGTCTCCGGAAAGACTCTTCCAGTGAGCTTTTGATATGAAATTGCGCAGCTGTCCCACAGCGGACGTATTTTGGGATAATACAAAGGTCCAGAGCAATGCACCTTGAGCCCATCCTGTCCGATTAGGCATGCTCTGTGAATCAAGTGCTGGAGACACGTCAACCAATCGGGCCTGCGCCGCGCAATCATCCCCGAGAGCGGAAACTCCTGAGGTAGACATCGCATCCGCGACAGTTTTCGGAGTAAAATTTGCATTGAACTGTTGGTTGGCGATAGGAATCAGGCTGACGAGACTCTGAGCAAGGGGGTTACATTGACCAGCCGATGAGGCCGATGAGGTGGTGCAGACACATGTCGAATCTACAATGGTCAATAAAATGATTAACTTTCAAGCCAAGGCACGCTGTACTCACCAAGGCTACATGTATTCCCAGTGTAGTTGGCGGAGCAACTCATTGACTGCCCATGTCTGCGGCCTACTACGACGCCGACGATAATTCCGATGAGAGCCAGTAAGACCAGTACGGAGGCCCCAATAAAAAGTTTGATCTTTCCGCTCCGGTTGATTGTTAATTTGGGGAATGATTTGAACTTCCTTGGGGGTTCCAGCAGATATTTGTCAGAGTTAGCGCCCTGAAGCCTTTGGGGACTAGTGAGCGAGGCCTTATCAGAACCGAACCTGGAGTTTGGGTGGATAATACTGTTGTGAGGGAGGTGACCTGAATCAAGCATAACTACAAGACGATCGGCGCGATCGGCAAGTTGTGGTAAAGGCACAGCGCCCTCCATCCTTCTGTGCTCCTGTTCTTGATATATCGAATTCTGTGGGATGGTTGGTATCGGTGGAAGCGGTTTGACTCGCATCCATCCCATAGTCGCGCGGGCAGCACGAACAGTACGTAGACCAACAGAGGAGATGAGGGAAGAAACATGGCTCCTCACAGTTCTCGACGAATGGGCAGATGCTCGCCGCTGAGGTTTGACTGGCCTTTTACCGGAAGAGAAATCAGGGCTCACAGGGCTTTCGGGAGTCCAGCGCTGGGAAATACCCATAGGCGGTTGGATATCAGTGGTTTGTATATTGTCCATAGCTGATGAAAATGCCGGAGGCGGATAGGGGTTTAGAGGGGCAGCGCTACTGCACGTAGCTTGACTTCGTGGATGGAGAGACTCAGAAAAGCTAGTTTCGCTGGCCATGTGGCGGAGCATTGTTGGCGCCATGCCCGCAACAGAGACCCTTCTGGTCAGGCGTTGCGTGGTTCGAACAATATTTGGGTGTCCCTCACGTGAGTATGATGCCATGATGTCATTATCGTGATTGATACGGGAATTAGGGCCTCCCAGGACAATCGGGTGATGAGAAGTCGGAAGGAAACGACCCGACCCAGCGACAGGCTCGTTGTGGGGCAAGGATGGCGGAGGATAGGACATTTCGGATACAAGATTATTCTCATCAGCCTGAGACGGGGGTGGATGAAGGTCCTGGGGCGAGCCAACACTAGGAGATGGTGTTTTGTCGGGTGTATTCAAGGAAAGCAGGCCAGTGATGAGTGAGGTTGAGAGCATCCTCTCTTCAGCAGGGTCCACGGAAAGGATCGAGGACCCTTCGTGCCAATCATACGGCGACAACTTCCCATCCATCAGTAATGGAGTGGGACTCTGTGGTTCTGCCCGAGGGTCGAAGTTCTGCGGGCAGTCGGGCTTGCCATGCTCACGAGAGAAACAACCATCATCAGAGAATTCACGATTGGAGGGGAATAAAACCGGTTGCGCATCTGCAGCGGGGTGCAGTGATGTAGTGTTGACGGGTAGCGGTGAAGTAATGGTATACGTGCTCAATGCAGGAGAGGGAAGGCCGCGATCCAGCATCTGCCCTGGTCGAACGGGAACGGTCGGACTCGCTGGTCGACTCGCATAATGTTTTGCACGAGCGGTGACCGTAAAAGTGCTCCACGAAGGAGAGGGTTGTCCCTGGTCTACTACACCGGAATAAGGGCTTGCTGTAATAGTGAACGTGCTCGGTGTTGGGGAGGAATGACCGTGGCCTATGCCGGCATAAGCACGTGGAGGAGCAGGAATCGTGAAAGTACTCTGTGTTGATGGGGAGGGATGGAAGCGATCGGGCGCATCGGTGACAGGAGTAGAAGGCAACGTCGCGGGTGGAGGGGGGAACTGAGAGAGATTCAAGGATCCTTCTGTGATTCCAGTGGCATAGGTATTGTAGCTGATAGTGCTGTCTGCAACACCGGATGCACTGGTGGTGAGAGAAGGGTGTGTTCGATGCCGTGGGGAAGGATGACCGTAGGCACTTGGTGAATACTGGGACATCACTGGCAAAGAAACCCGACTCGGAGGGGGGGGAGGTAAAAATTATCGGACCAAGCAGCCCAGAAAAAGGATGAGGAGAGGTAAGGAAGCAAAAAGAGTGGAATTGAAAAAGAGTGGAGGGGGAAGAGAGAGCGAGACAATAAAGTAAGAAAAAGAAACCCGGGAGGAGTTGACGTGAGAATGGCCCGAGACAGGGACGAGCACGGCCGCGGCTTGTCCACTCCGCCACGGCCAAATTAACTTGTTTCCTTCCGCATATATTGCAGCAAGCTACCGATATAAACGATATACTGTGGCATCAAGCAGAGTATTTATACGCAGAGCAATTTCTTCTGTAAAGCAACGAAAATAAAAATATATTCGAACAAGGGTCACCCTTGATAGGCTTGATGGCTTGATTAAGCAACATTGATCGACATTGTCAAGTAAACGCCCGAATTTCATATTCAGGGCCGCGATATACGTATCAATTAATCCCACTGTCTACTGCCAACCAAGACAAGGTCATGCCCCATATTAAATTTCACTAGCCACGCCCTACGAGACGTGACGAGGAAACAAATCTCTTATAAACATGAAGGGGAACATGGTGACCCAGGCGAGCCACGAGACATGGTACCCGGATGAGAACGAGAAAACAACGTAAGACCACCGCAGTATGACGCGTAAAAAGGTAGTCGACACGGGTCATGATCAATGCCATAAAAGTCGTAACCTTGAGCAAGGGAATAAATGGTATGATATGTTTCAAGTGCAGTCCAGATGTAGCAGCAGGTTCATGCGATGATGCACTTGTTGCTCTTCGTTTTCTCCTTCATCTTAGGGGGGTTCACTAATTGTCGCGGATGAGCCGAATAAGCAAGGCGCAGGGATCTTAAAGCACGCACAAACGGCACGGATCGCCTCATCAAAGACGTTCTTCAAACCCTTTTGTGTAAGGGCAGAACATTCTAAGTACTTTACAGCGCCGATCTCTTTCGCCATGCCGGCGCCGTGGGTGTATTGAATAGGAGCCATACGACTTTGAAAGATGGTTAGAGAGGATCTATATTGTCTATTCGCAGAGGACATACCGATCGCGAAGTTTTTCAACGGTGCCAGGGTCCTCGCGCAAGTCTAGTTTGGTGCCAACCAGTACTACTGATGTTTGGGGTGCATGATGGGATATCTCAGGGTACCACTAGAATGAATGAGATATCTCTTCCAGATCGCCAGATAGAGGAAGCATAACCGTACCTTTGTTTTGACGTTCTCAAAACTAGGAGGACTCACAAGAGAAAAACAGATAAGAAATACGTCGGTTTGGGGATAGGATAATGGTCGAAGGCGATCATAATCCTCTTGACCGGCAGTATCCCAGAGCCCGAGAGAAATCGTCTTTCCATCCACCATAACATTGGCCGAATAATTGTCAAAAACTGGGTAGGGTCACCTTGAGCGGGACACTAACTCGCGTAAATGGATATAGGCTTGCCTGTTGGGATGTATTCCCCCTTGGATATGGGGCGTAAGTATATGGAGGGAGGGAGAAAAATTGGCGCGGGACATACAGGGAAGGCATTGGTCGTATAAGAAATAAGAAGACATGTCTGTTTTAAGGTGTTCATAAGTGATTGAATCAGGTGAGTGCAAACGCCTTGCCTTTCCGACAGCGCCATCTCCCACAACGACGCCTTTCATCTCTCTTAAGCCTGCTGCACAACAGTACCTTAGTGACAAAAGGCTTACATTTGATGGCTTGCATTACAGAGAAATTTCAGAGGAAAGAAGTCGGCGTGTTCGTGAGAATTGAGGTGAAATTGAAGGGAGATTGAACTAGTTATCTAAGGAGGGAAGAAGAGATGGTGGCAGATTCAGCCGCAGGAAGGGCGCAAAGAAGATGAAAAAGAGGAGAAAAGCGAAAGGCACCTGTTAAAGTGGATTGTGAGAAGATTGAACAGGGTTGTCGTAGTAGCGAGGCGAGCACACAAGCACAGAGCGGTGCCGTGATGCTCGCCACGCTGGGACAAATAAGGACATCGACCAGGCTGCTGAGTGCCATCACCATCATGTCCGCTAGCTTTCCTCCCCGTCTAATTGTCATTCGTCACGGTAGTTTATTCTCTCTTCCACCCACCCCCACCCTCATCATACATCCTCTCCCACAGGCGAGACAGAGTGGTCTCTCAACGGGTTCGTCGTCTGCCATTCTCTGCTTACGCTGACCCTCAATCTCAATCATCTAGGCGTCATGTGCGTTCTTTCGTCAACCCTCTGTCTTTCTCATACTCTGCTTATATCTCTGTCATATCTCTGATCAGACTGGACGTACAGACATCCCTCTCACTCAACGTGGAGAGGAGCAAATTAAATCCAAAGCCCCATTTCTTGTAGGGGACGGAAGTTGGTCGAAATGGATTGCCCCGTCTCCCCCTCTGATCATGTCTTTTCAGAACTCATCGACACTGTCAACTTGCAGGTCGTCTTGGTATCACCCCGTCGTCGTGCACATGATACTTTCCATCTCTTGACTAGCCACCTCCCTCAACCACCAAACCATGTCTTCACTGAAAACGTTCGCGAGTGGGACTACGGGGACTACGAGGGATTGAAACCTCACGAGATCAGGGCCAGGCAACCCACTTGGTCTATCTGGAAAGACGGGTTGGTCCTCATGCCCCTGAGTTGATTGATTGACTGAACAACGCCACAGCTGTCCAAATGGAGAATCGGTTGAAGAGATGACTGCGCGCGTTGACTGTGTCATTGCCGACGTGCGTTACCCGGCATCGCCGATACGATATCAGGCTTTGTTGATTTCAGTTCACAAAAGGTTCGTGAGTATCATAGGAAGTGGAAAGAGGAAGGTCAAGGAACCCGAGACGTCGTGATTGTCGCTCATGGCCACTTCAACCGTTGCCTCATCGCACGCTGGATTGGCCTGCCTCTCTCTGAAGGTGCGCAACCCGAGAATGGAGTATAGTGAGATTCATCTTTTACAGGTACCAAGCTCAATGTGGAACCCGCTGGGGTAGGTTACTTTCAAGTCATTTCCGAGTGAGAGTTGAGAAATGTCACGATTTTAGATTGCGGTTCTCAGTTACAATCATAATTCGCTTCAAGAACCAGCACTGAATGCGCTTAATTTAAACGCGTTTTAGAGGAAGTGGAAGGGTAGAGGCATTAGGTGTAGGATTAGGCTTACGTAGACGGGCCGGTATCGTGACGTTTGATTAGGAAGGTTCTTATTGTACTTTGGTCGTTCCCACTCTACTCAATGGCCAGCTCAGAAGCTCTCCCGACTAATGGCCATGTCCATCACCCTGATGATGCAGACAATGCACAGCTGTGTGATGTTGAACATGAGGATACCACGGGCGCCAAGCCTGTTGAACCGAACCCGGTACGATCGGCAGCGTCTGAAGGTGAACCACTTGCTTCGGACGACCATCCAGCCAGTCAATCAGCTCCAGACAAACACAAGTTGTCTACTTCTCCCGCTAAGCGCCCCCCTCCTGTTCACACAACAGTTAAAGGCATTTCTGGTCCCCCGACCCCGCAAGTGAAGAAGGTACTTATTTTCCGATCTGCCCGTCGTTTGTCACTCTCTTTCTGACATGCACATCCCGCATTGCAGATCTTAAACTCGGGCAAGTTTGGCACGGGCGTCACCAAGGCTGTCCCACCTCCAACTACGCACTCTATTTCCGCCAAGCCTTCCACGACCCCTCAAGCTTCTTCAACCCCCAAGTCTGCACTCCCGTCCAACCCCATTGCGGTGAAGAAATCCATCTCGGCACCGTCTTCGAAAGCGACCATGCCACCCAAACCGTCAACCACTGCTTCTTCCGTTCCTCCCCCGACACGTAGAATGTCGCTAGCACCCGCGAAGCCTACCGGTCCTCCGGTGCGGTCGTCCACACTGGCTGCATCGACATCAGGTAAACCGCCTTCATCGACGGTCACTTCCGCTCCAGCCAAGCCCGTTGTTCCACAACGTGCGTCTGTTGCCTCTCCAGAGTCGACGGCATCCGCCAGGTCAGGTTCAACCCAACGACCACGTGCTCCTGTTTCTGAGGCCGTCATTCCGAAGAAGGCTGCTGCGCCAAGGAACAGTTTGGTGCCATCCGCCAAGCCGCCGGCCACTTCCACAGCGCGACCTGCGCCAGGAGCTCGCCAATCCTCAATATCTTCGCCCAAGGGAGCGAAGGAACCCAAGGAGGGTGGTGCAGATCTTGCAGTGATGCAAATCAAGGTACCGCACTACTTACATCCCAAAGATGCAGCGCGCTGACTCGTAGCAGCTCGACGAGGCAACGGCTTCCCTTGTCCTTAAGACGAGCACAATTTCTGAGCTTGAAACTCAGGTCGGGGACTTAAAGGTGTCTTTGAACAATATCACCGCGGATCTGGAGATTGCTCGGCAAAACTTCGAGAATGCGAAAATTGCTAAAGCCTCTACCGATAAAGAACTCGCAGAGGCGAGGGATGCTTTGGTGACGTCACAGGGTGATAGACGCAAATTGGAGCAAGTTTCTGACGAGGTGCGGCCAAATTTATAATCTGTTGTTGCTCCTCTCACCAAACATGAGCAGCTGGAGGCCGCAAGGACGACCACCACAGAGCAGATTGCCGTCATTGAAGCCTTGCGGGAGCAGATCAAGGCATTGGAGGCTAAAATATATGAAAGCATGAAATCCCTGGAATCTCTTCGTGCTGACCACGCCAATGATGCCAACATCATAGCAGCTGCAGAGAGAGATCGACAAGCCTTAGTTGAAGCTCAGGCGAAACTTGAGACTATGGAGACCGAGACAAGTGCACTGAAAGCTACTCATGCCGAAGCACTGGACGCTGCAACTGCGAAGATTAGCGCTCTCGAACTCCAAGCGTCACGTGCTGAAGCCCTTGCTACTGAAATCGCCGACCTTCGTACTGGGAAAGAAGGGACATCTAACAAGTTATCGGAGCTAGAAGTCGAGATTCTAGAACTAAAGGAGGCACGGGACGTCGCCGAGGAAGAGCGTGCAAACAGCAACACTCAAATCGACACCCTTCGCGAAGAAGTAGTAAAGGCTACCGCGGCTGCCGAGAAGGCGGTTGAAGAGGCGGCAGCAAAACAGAGTGCCGCCACCGAGCACTTGAAGGAGGTCAAGAAGCAACACGAAGCGGCACTGGCGCTCGTTGTAGAAGAGTGCAAGAAGCTGGCCGATCAGCTCCACGCATCGCAGATAGAGATTGATGGGCTTCGCAACAGTCTCGAGGCCTCGGATGCAGCAGCAGCTGACGCAGTGGAGGAGCACGCAGGCCAGCTGGCAGAGGCTGAGCAGGCGCACAAGGCCCGACAAACTGAGTTGACGGCAGAAATCGAGAGGATTTCCGCTGAGCTTTCGGTGCGTAGCCTGAATGGATCACTTGTTTGTGCAATGTTCAAAAAGTAACTCCTCAGGCCCAAGAAGCTGTGTACGATGCTAAGGTCCAGGGAGTAAAGCATGAGCATGAGCAGCGACTGCAGCAAGCTTTCGAGCGTGCAAAGGTTAGATTTTCTAATGACTGGATGATACTATTTTTCTCATTCATGTAGAACGAGGCAGGTGAAGCCCATACCCAAGATCTGCAGGTACTCAGAGAGAAGTCTGGGGAGGCCACAGAACAGCTCCGCTCTTCACATCAAGCTACGGTTGAGAGTCTTAAGACTGATCACGAGGCTGCACTCGCCTCTCAGGCTCAGTCCTTCCAGAAGCAGCTGTCTAGCCAGGCACTCGAGCTCAAGGCTACCGCTGAGGATCTCGCAAAGGCGAAGACAACGCTCAGCACGTCAGTTCAAGAAATGGAGACGTTGAAGGCACACCTGGATAAGGCTCGACAAGGCGCTCTAGTTGCCGCAAGTACTGTTTCGGCTGATCACGACGCTGAGATAGAACGCCTAATCAAGGAGCTTTCTAACGCACGGGAGGAACTCGATGGACTGAACGAAGTTTTCCGCGCAACCCAAGAATCCATGCAAGAAATGGGTAACAATCACCAGAAGGAATTGGAGGAGGCCGCAAAGGGGCGTGCTGAAGAAGCATCGAAACTTCGCGCGGCTCATGAGATGGAAATCCAGTCGTTGGTGACCAATAAAGCAGACCTCGTGACGAGACTCTCGGACCTCGAGGGCGAGCTGCTTTCCTTGCGCGCCTCTGCTGCGTCTACAGAGACCGCGGCGTCGCCCAAGAGGAACGGATCCATCACAGTGCCCGCAGAGACCGTGACGAAGGATGAACTTATGCGCATGCATGAGGCACACAATTTGAAGATGAACGACTTGCAGGCCGGGCATGACAAGGAGATTCGAGCCCTACAAGAACAATTAGATGCCACGCGCACGAGGGCAAACGAAGTTGAACAAGACTTGGATCGAAAGAAGATGGAGATATTGTATCTCGAACAGGACCAAGAGGAGAGCCAAGACCAAATCACAAAGTACGTCAAGTTGTTCGGTTTTAAGAGTTTCCTCGGTTCTTTATTTGCTTTGGCCGTGATCATTGGTTCCGGCATCTTTTGACTTCTTGGCCGATGCGCCGGTGTTGTCTGCGCTTTTTTGGAGCTGATGTCAGTTTCATTGGTTTGATTGCGCCACATTATTGTTTGTTTGATTTCACTTTAAATTATCTCTCGTACGATTCTACTTGACGTGTGTTTTGATTGCAATTTGTCTTCGTTCGTCTATTCTTTCAACTTCTTCACACCTTTGATCGTGCTCGATGCTCACGTGGTTTCCACACCGCCAGACTGAAGGAAGATCTGGAAGGCCTGAAAGAGAAAATGTCCTCAACCCCTCAGTAATTTTTCGAAGGACCCGCGCTGCCTCGCGATTTTAATGATGTTTCCGGCTGGGATCGTGCAGGAAACCTGCTGGTGACGGGTGCTCTCACACGTTTCATACTATGTGGATGGTAACATACCTCATTACCCTATGTCATACCCTTTTGTTATTCTTATCCATGGTTACACTGCCTCCTAATGCGCATTTTGTTTCCCCGGTGAGCTTTGCGTATGCGATTATTCGGGGCGGAACCGTACCGGATTTCCGACTGCTGACTAATATACGCGTTGCCCCATTTTGGGGTTTAAAAAAAAGGCGTGAAGCGCGGCCGCATATAACCACGGGAATCTGTTTCACCCCGCTTTTCTCTCCGTATATCCACCGTCCACCCCCGTAGCCAGCAACCATGGGTATGCAGAGAGAGCCAGGTCAGAAAGGTGTCAATTGGTCCAACATTGCCGTCGGTGCGTACACCTCTTATAGTTCAAGCTGCCTGACCTTCGAGACCTGATACACGCGACAGGTGCAATCATGAACATGGTACCATTATATGATATTCCCTCTTGAGTAGAGCTAACCATTCTATGGTTCGGCTTTAATTGATAGTTTGTGAGCTATATTATTGGCCGTGCATATCCTTGAACTAATTGCTCTCGTATTCCAGGAGGCAAGTTTGCCAGCAAGTAAGGCAAAGTTTTACCACTGACTAGTGATTTTTTCAGGTCACGACCCTTGGCCAGCCTCTGGAGGTTATCAAAACCCAGATGGCTGCGAACCGCTCACAGACGATGGTGCAAGCGTTACAATCCGTTTGGGCTCGTGGGGGCACTCTCGGCTTTTTCCAAGGTCTCATTCCATGGGTGAGTACCTCCGTCTAGATCTTTCCCTCCCCGCCACTGATTTCTATTCAGGCGTGGATCGAAGCTTCAACAAAAGGCGGTGTGCTTCTTTTCACTGCGTCGGAGATCGAGACCGCCACAACAACTATGGGAATGAACCCAGCCACGGGCGGGCTTCTCGGCGGTATGGGGGGCGGTATCGCACAGGCTTATGCTACTATGGGTAAGTCTAGCCAAACGGGCCAAGTTATTTTTCGTAGTTAAAGTCTTATATCCTTCTAGGATTCACGACCAGTATGAAAACGGCAGAAATCACACGCCATAAACAGGCTGCTTCGGGTGTGAAGCCCCCTTCAACTTGGGCATTGTTCTTCGAGATTCTTCGGAAAGAGGGTATCCGTGGCGTCAACAAGGGTGTTAATGCCGTGGCTGTACGCCAATGCACGAACTGGGGCTCTCGGCGCGTAGAGTTTGTCTGCTGTGAATTTGCTGGAAATTGACGTTTAATTTAGTATTGGTCTTGCCCGGCTTGCAGAGACCTCGATTCGGAAGGTCCGTGGTAAGCAAGAAGGACAATCTCTCGGTGCCTTGGACAAGATTCTCGCTTCATCTATTGGTGGTGCTCTTGCTACATGGAACCAGCCCATCGAGGTTATTCGCGTTGAGGTAAGTGATCCCTAAAATCCTCTACGTTCCCCCCTCATCGTTGATTGCAGATGCAAAACATGTCGAAGGAGGCGACCGCCTCTGCTAACCGCCCAGCGAAGCTGACCATGTTTAATACATTTGGCTATATCTATAAAGAAAATGGCATCAAGGGTCTTTATCGTGGGGTTACTCCGCGGATCGGTCTTGGGATCTGGCAGACTATCTGTATGGTTTCGTTTGCGGATTATGTCAAGGCATGGGTAAAGAAGGGGAACTAAAAAGTGTAGAGAATGTGGACTTTCTTTACACCTAGATACTTTCTCTGGTAGAATAGACAAATAGAGCACTAATACGTATCGGCCATCACATGACCGCATGCGCCCTTTCCGTCCATGTTGCCGCCATCATCCTCCAAGGTGTCGAGGAATCCCCTTTTGCATGCATATCTTACGCAGCTCACGGAGCATCCATTGCGAACTAAGGCGCTAACATCGGGTGAGCACTGCTGTACAGCTTCTTCGTTGTCGAGGTCTCAGCACTTCCCCAAAGCGACACTCTGCTTCCTACAGGAGGTGCTTAGCTCCCATCTGGCCGGCGTTCCCGTACGGCGGCAGCCTGCCAGGGATGCACCACTTTATTCGCATGTGCTCGCGCGCACCAAGGTCACTATGCGCGCTGTAAAGATTGCGTTATACGGCCTCATCGTCTCGGGACCTCTCAGCCACGTTCTCGTTGGCGAATTACAGAAGGCTTTTTCCGGCAAGACCGGACGTGCCGCGAAGCTCGGTCAGATCTTTGCCAGCAACCTGATCATCTCTCCCATCCAGGCCTTCTGTAAGCTTTCTCGTCTTTTTCTTTTCTTCTCCTCTCTTTTGCTGAGCACTGTCGATTCATTCTAGTCTATCTCTTTTCTTTATCTGTTATCAATGGCGCCAGGTCGCGGAATGATATAAAGATGGCATTGGTAGATAGCTTTTTCCCAGTTATGAAGGTCTGTTTTCCTTCCTCCCTTCCCTTCTTGTCTACGTGTGCCAGGTTTTGACTACTTGTCCTTCATCTGTCTCGCTCACATAGGTCGTGTGGCTTAGCACCCCACCGTCTATATTTTTTGCTCAGAATTTCCTCTCGCCTGAGGTATGTCACCACCGTCTCGAGTCCCACAGCCAACGAGACGTCTGACGTGGGCTTGCCGTTATAACAGCAATGGTCACCCTTTTTCAATTTCGTTGCAGTCGTGATTGGAGTGAGCTTTTACAATCTAGTGTCATCCACGGGAATTAACATCCTACCGACAGACTTATTATAATACCAAGCTGAAGAACCTTCGCAAATCAGCAAGAAAGGAGGATGGTGATAAGAAACAATAATTGTAACGCGTAGCGTGTCTGTTTGCAACATGAGTTAGATTATTATCTGGATCCTTTTTGTATTATTGGGTATGATAGAGATAGAGAATCGCTAATAGCCATGCGGCGCTTTGTTGGAGTTTTGATGTTGTTGTCCTACATACGATGTAGGTGCCCGGCGAGCGGGAGAACTTCGAGTGACTTGGAGCGTCCGATAATCGAGGAAGGCTGGTTGGTAGACTGAGGTTTAATTTTCGACTAAGCCCAGCTTCGCCTCTCCGGCCTGCGATGTCCTTCAACTTTGAATAATAATGTGCCTTTAATATGAACGCCCGACTTTGGATCACGCGTTTCGCGATTCTTAACTGAGTCTCACACTCAACTGAGACTCAACTTTTGAAACATGAGGTGAGCCATTCTCAAGCGTACATCCAAGATTCTTGAATAGGAGCAGCGCCGAGCTTCACGTAGGTCTAGTATCTGCAGGGTCAATGCGTGCACGTGAAACATGTATTATGATGACGACGCAATGGCTACCACGGTGACACAAGGCGGGTGAGCGTTGGATGGCTTCTCCAAGTAACGATAGATCGTCCGCCAACTCTGGTCAGTTTTCTGTCCAACCTCGACTTCTAACTGCCAACTCTCCAGAGCGTACGTGTCGGGTCCGCTGACGAGCAGCGTTGGGGTGAGGGTGACGTGCTGCATCGGCTCTAGCGTCCCGCGGAAAGTGAGACGACCTATCCAAGACGGCGGTGACAAGTTTCTGCAGGGGTGGCGAGATGAGGCAGTTATTACCAAATAGAAAGAGGACGCACTTGGTTCCCGGTCGGTCATTGGTTGATACTTCCGATGAAGCGAGCTTCAAAGTATACTTGGACGGATGGGTCATGGAGAAATTCCTCAACATGAATGTTACTGGGATCTGGCACGACCTGTAAGGCATGGTGAGACAGACTCGAGATCATGGGTATCAAGTGACACAGGCCTCTCGGAGAAGTCGTGATTGATCACACCAGGTTCGATGGTGGTCAGCGAGACAGGATTCATCTCTGCGTTCCATTCGCTTGCCCGTATAGCCTCAAGAACGTTTGATCTCTCTATGTCCGTCTCCGCATACATGCTGCGTTTCACTTTCAATCCCTGAGCCTCTTGAATGATATCATTGAGTGCGCCATGCTCTGCTCCAACGTTGACTCCAGATATGAGGACATGCCCTGACCTCTCGCTAGACGGAATATCCCAAAGTATAAGAACATCCAATGCGTGTGGGTGATATAATGGAAAAATATATGGGTGAAGAGCCGGGGTTATATACGGGTGTCGAACCACCAGCTCGCGTGCCATCGCGTTCCGACGACCTTGATGAAGCAATGACATTGTCGAAGTTGTATTGATACGGTAATCAGAGGACTAGAAAGATATATCAGTCGACTTGTCATAAGTAGTGATCAAACTACAGACCTCAACTAAATAGTTGGACCTCATACTCAACGGTGGTGGTGGGGATTCCTCTACGGGCTGCCCTTTCAAAACCTGTGCAAGCTTTCCTACCACAAACTGGAAGATATCGCTGAAATCGGGGGCATCGTCCCGTAAATTCACACCAATCAATGATTGAAAGCTTTGACTTGGAAGCAGTATTTCACTGGATGGACGTCAGAAATGCACACAGCAGGGACATGCGGCCTACCGTTTGGAACTTGTGACGGATTTGCACGACCACGTCGGACTCAGTGTTACCATCTGCGATACAACAACTGGAGTGGAATCGGCGACGTTCCGGACCTCTAAGATTGACGTAAAGTGATTTTCTAACGTTCGCCCAGGTTCAAATGCTAACGTTGCTGAGAGTAAGGGGCGGACTTCAAAGGAACGTGCTGTCTTGACGCAGTGAAATGTATGACCATCTCCCTAGAAACCGGACGTCAACCGGACGAAGTGAGAAATATCCAGCGAGACGCTGTGTACCTCTCGGAAGGTGAACAATAGGCAGAGTTCTCGCTCGCCCAATTTATTTGCATGGAGCACGAAAGGAAGTTCGAAGTTGGCACCCGGAGCTAGTGACGAGTCTTCCACCGCGGAAGTCCATGAAATCTTATGGGGCTTTCTAGGGAGCAGAGAATTGTCCGAATCAAAGGTCTCGGGGCCATGTGCAAAGGCTTTAACTATAAGTTATTCAACAGAGTAGGCGGAGAAGTGGTGCCACTGAACGCGTACCATTCTCGGGGTCGCCAGATTGGTCAACACAGAATTCGTCATCCTCTCCGCCGACAAGCCAGATCTCGCTGATTGCTTGTGTGCCGACATTTGACAACCAGATTCGCATTTCCCTGCATTCTCCATGGTACAGCACCAATCGGCTATCATCTAAAAACTGAGCGGACAGTCGCTGTATGGCATCTTCAACTTCGACCTTGATGATGTTATCGGGCGCATATATCTTGTTTTGTCGTTGATGGGGCGTGTCTTGAAGTTTTCGACCTCTCGATACCAAGGGTTCCATCGCAGGGAGCAAAGAAAGGAACATGTATGAGACATGGGAGATCTGCAAAGTCATTTGCTGTCTCGCAAGAATTGATAATGGGATCTAAAATCGATATGATTAGCTTGTACTAAGCGATTGAACGAGCCAATGTTGTTCACCGTGCGGGTTTCCTTCGAGTCTAAGATGATCTCATCCAATATCTCGACATCTAGGACTTCTGAAGACCATTCGGAACCCGGTGGGAACCCCGTTACAATAACAGTCAACTCTGATAAATTCACTTCCGAGTTGAACGGATTGTGAACAACTAGGTCTAGCCAGAATGCCTCTACGTACTTCTCAGCAAAGGAGAACACATATTATTACACACTCACCGTTGACAGTAGCCCTCCCCGTGCAGTGAAGAGTCTCTTTACCCCTTGCTTTCCAGAAAGAAGTCCAATTGTCTTCTCGCGATTGCCATGTCGCGACATATCCACCCACCGCATCCCCAGGTAATCGCACTTTAGTGAGACGTGGATTGAAGAATGTAACTGGGAGTGTCAAGTCCGTGGTATGAAATTCTTTGTCAGACGTATCTTTCAGATGCTGTTTTTCAGGTCAGATAACCTAAGGTTTAGAGATGAATGATTTTGAGCACCTGGAAAGCAACTCGAAAATCCTCCAAGAAAACTCTATCCATTGCGAGTTCTTTGGGTATTTCTGACGCCTCATCTGGCAGAGATGTCCGATCGGAAGGTCTCCCCAGAATTGATAAAAAGAATTGAACTGCCCTCCGAACCTCGCCAGTCGTATAATAAAGACGCCCTAAGGAACAAAATGTCAGTCTCCGTACGATATCAAGCCTACGTCAAGTACCCAACGCATGCTCTATGCCAGGGAGGATCCGGTCAAATCGGGTTGATGCCTGCATCTCAATACCCTCGGAGTCCCAAAATGAAGGCGACAGGTTCTTTTCAGGGGAAATGTTATAGAGCCCATGCGCTTTGCGTAGAAGATATAGGGTCAGTGGTTTCTACTTGATCCATCAGCAAGGTGACAAGACCGATCGGGGGCCGGACGCACAATACCAGACTTCTCGAGCCGGTTTGCGGCGGTGAGGTACCAAAGGGCAGCTCGTCTGTGGGCCAGCCTTCGAGAGCTAAGATAGGCTGCTTGTGCAAGCAATAGAGCGGAAGGTGGCTCTTCCGCCTTTGAAGCTCATGGGTTAATATGCTGAGAAGTCGTTACCACCTTTGTCACGTACCGACAAGGCCGCCCAAACCAGCCACCTGTCCCCTTCAAGGGGGCTTGTTAGAAAATCAGCACTGGCCTCCCAGCGTACGGCATAGGTAACCGCACGTAATTGGGCCAAAGCTGATGTTTCTGCGTCGGAGGATGTGATTGCGGAGAGTGCATCCATGACATGGGTGGTTACCCCGGACGATGGAGAAAGGAGCAGTGGAAGCATTTCCTTCAAAATGAGATACCTGAGTATCCTTATGTCTCCCGCATACATAAGTATATCCTACCGATCCGCCCTTCCCATCTTTTTTTAGCGCCTCCCACACGCTGACTGCTAGCTTCAGGTCACCCAAAATAGTGGCAAATTCTGCTAGTCGCCTCTGCTGACTTGGAGGAGGATGTCCCCCAGCAGAGATACTTGATATCGAGGAATGCGACCCTGACCGGGTCGCTGGCATGACAGGAGAAACTGATGAAGTAGGTTGGTGGGGAAGTGTAGGCGATGCAGTCCCAGAGCCAAACAGCCGACGAGTGGAGGAAAAAAGACGGGAAGGGAGCCGTCGTGTTGAGGCGAACTGGAAGTATACATGAGTCAACATACAGTACAGGAACAGGTATATGTGAGAAGACGGTGTCACATTTTCGTTCCAATCTGCAACACATTTTTCCATCCAAGGCACAAGACTCATCGAGACAAACTCCCGAACAAACTTGGCAGTTTGCTTGATGTCCTCCTCGCTCATACGAAGAGTGTTCACTTCATTTGAGGTCCCAGGGGTTGAAGCCGACTTAAGCCCTGTTGTGGACGGATCAGGGGTGTTGAGCAATGACTTCGGTATTGGAGGCAGCCGTGAGGGTGCTATTGGAACAGGCACAGGCTGGGGTAGTGGAGAGGGAACCTCGAGAGGAAGCAGATAGCTATGTAAACCATATTGCTTTTTGACCGCATTGAAGAGTGCGTTTGCCCTTCACGACATGAGTAGACGGTGATGGATCTATGAGAGCACGCACTCTTCGTCTGACAGGGTAGACGTTTCGGGATGGACGATCAGCGAATACCTTAGATGTGTGTTGTCCACCCATGAAGGGAGTTCTAAATGGCGAGCGTGCAGCTGTGCCAAAGTCTGTAAAGGATTGGGTAGCGTAGTAGACACGGCGTATACGACTGTGAAGGAGTTCAGAACCATGGATTTGACCAGCATAAGAAACACACACTCGCAACTGGGTGGTTCCAACCCTCAGATTTCGACGGAATGTGATCCCCTTCCACGCAATGGCGCAACTCGTTCCACCAAGGAGTCCTCAATTTGTTGGCTCGGTCGTTCTGGGCGGCAGCCGCCTCGACCCGTTCCCAGTCTTCCAACCACTTGGCGCATCTGCTTGATATACGAGCGCTGATCCAGTCTATTGTCCGTCCTGCGCGCAGTTCTTCGTCCTCACGGCATCCATCTTCGACTTCTCCCAAATCTGAGAAGCGCAGGGCGAAAGAAGTGAGGGGCACCGGTGTTAATGATGTTGTCCTCGTTGTGACTACGTGCAAGTGAGTCGGCGCATCGATCTCTCGAATGAAAGCGCGTCTTACCCTGTGGGAGAGGAGAAAATGATTGAAGAATTTGTGGCAATGGAGGTAACGACGACGCGGAGAGAATATCGGCCAAGTCAGGCGACGAAATGATGCATATGTGAGGGCCTAACGAAGATGGAATAACAGGCGCGACCCGTGCCATTTGTTGACCCTTGGAGAGGAGGTCTGCTTGTGACGGTGCGCCCTCCGAGCACCGCTGCCGAGACGCCCGCGAGCCTGATTTCAACCTTTTTAAAAAAAATAAAAAAAAGGTATATTATCCACATCCGATGTACAAAGGAGGGCATATAACAGTCACAGGTTTACAACAAATCGGATCCCACTTCGTACATTAGAAAGAATAATGTCAAAACAATAAGTCACCCAGCAAAAGGCCACCAGCAAGGGCCCCTAGGAGAGGTAATGCTCCTCCTCCGTTGTTACGTCGACGGCCATAGCCCCCATAACCATAACCGTATCCGGCGCCATATTCAGGGCCATACATATAAGGGTCTCCCGGTGGTGGACCATAACGTTGACGAGAAGGCCCTGCACGGTATCGTTGGTTATAAAGGACTTGTTCCTGTGCATATTGTGCTCGCTGGGCATTTATCATCTCTGTGTATTGTCGCTGCCTCTCCATATCAAGCTATGCAGAAACGGATTCAGAAGAAAGGTTGACGAAAAGCATTGTTGTGTGCTTACCCTGGCCTGCTCCCTCCTGTATGCTTCGCGCTCTTCCTTGGTACCGATAGCCTTATCCTTGAGCTTGCCAAAGAACCCTCGCTTCCCCTTTCCTTTCTTGGAGGAATCTTCGGTAGTTTCGTTCTCTGGTACCATGGTAGCGCTATCATGACCGTTGAAGGAGTGGCGACGGGGCTTGGAGGTTGAGGAATCCTTTGATTCTCGCTGCTGGCTTTCTACTTTCTCCCTAACTTCTGGGTGCTCCCGGAGGTATTCTTCATCGTCATACGGATGTGTCCAGATTGCACGAGGCGGGTCCGCTTTGGTGTCGACCTGCAGTGCGCTGATCAGTGATGGATGTAGTAAGGTGGTGGGATAGAGGTATCACTCACCCAGAATGGATGATTTGCCTTGGGATCAAACTCTTGAACCCAGCCGTAGGGAAGTGGGAGTTCTGATGAGCTCATGATGGATGGTGAGAGAGGGTGGAACGCTGATTGGGGTGGTTCTTATAAGTTATAACGGGTAGCGCCCTGCCGTACCTGACAAACCAAACCTACACAGGATCGGTCATTTGAGAGGATATCGCTGGCACAGCACCCGTTCCACCCTTGACTAAGACAATTTGACACAACCCACTTTCTGCCCATCATGTAGGTCAAATTAACCGACGTCCCTCTTCGAGGTAAACCGTCCGCTTGTTCATATTACAATATGCAGCAACAATCCAAAACTATCCGAATAGGCCGAAAATCGTAGAAGACTAGAAAGCTGTTGTTCACTGAGCACGAGCACTGAGGTCACGTAGCACCTCCTTGATTTTCCTGATCTTCTGTTCCGTAGACATCTTGAAAAGGTTACCCCTCAGCAAACACAAGTTGTACGTCATAAAATGTGACGAACCTCATAAAAGATCCGCATTCTCTCCCTTCGATGAGCGTCAACTTCATGGCGCCGAAGGAAATTCTCAACGAACGAGGTAGTGTCGTCTTCATTATCACCGACACGCGCTCCCTCGCGCTCGGGTGAAGTGCCTTCCTGGTGCATGCTCGTCATGCTACTGATGCCTTCTCTTCGATGATGCACTTTTTTTGGCCCTTGCGCGATGGGTGTATCCCACGCCGACGCCCATACGTCAGGGGCGGGAGTCCAATCTTCGGCAGGACTACCCCAACCCCACCCGTCGTCCTCGACGTTTGAACTACCCCACTGGCCTTGACTATTTTGAAGTTCCTCCTCCAGTTTATCCAAAAAACCCTGCAATGACTCGGCTGCTTCTCCCCTTTGCGCGGCCACTACCCCCCGGTGCCAAAAGGATATTAAGTTAGGAGTCAAGTCAATCCATTGGCTACGCTCTTCTTCTGCTCTTCTCAAACTCAGACTTGATAGAGTATCGCAGGTGGGGTTTCGCATGGCAGACGAGGTGGCTTGTGGGTCATTGGTCTCTGCCCTCGATGAATGCTGAGCCGAACGTTCATGAGTTACAGCTCGCTTGATGGTCATGACATCCGTAATGCAAATGTTGCACATCCATTTCCCATTGCCTACGTCTGTAAAGTCTACGGACAAATTTGTTAAATGTTGTCGTGAGTCACGAACGTCGGTGAAAGCGCACTATTGGGAGACTTTAGGAGTGTTTGAGCAGCCGCTCGCGGCATACTTCATGGACGTTGGTATGGCTTGTGGGGGGTTGAAACAAATATACAAACGAATGTGCTGTACGAGTTGTGAAGGGTATATGAGGAGGATCGATAACGGAGCTCAGGAGCAATGTCCGGGTGAGCTACTGCGGTGGGAGCATGACGAGGTTAAATATAATGGACGCCCGAGAGCCCGTGCGAAGTGTTGGGTCATCCGGCTCCGGCCCAAAATGCCCCTTCTCATCGCGTCCACAAATGTGTCCCCATTTACGTATTGTCCATCGTGGCGACCTGGCCACACCGCTGCATGACAATCGTGGATTAGTGGTGTCTGTGGAAAGGTTAACGAACACGTCGCATAGCTATATCCAACCAACTATCTAGGGGCCCGATTCGAACCAAGGATATTCTTCCTTATTATAGGCGGTTCCCACCACCGAGAGTTGTGGTTGCGGGTTGCGGTTGCGGCAACGCAGTGAGTAAATGCAATTCGCGGCGTTAGCCCATACATACGGTGCGCAAACAACCGATTCTTGGAGTGGTGTGTGGTTGCACAAAAGCAGGGTTCCCACATTGTTTCCACTTTAATCTCGAATCTTGAGGCAAAGTCTTGTGGTTGAGTCTCTGCCTCTCGCGCTATTGTGATGACTCTTGCGTCTATGCGCACGCGCTTGCTCCCCCTCCACAAAGTTACCACAAGATTTCTTCAAACCTCCTGTACACCTACTAGCCCGTCCTCCCCTCCTCAGTCTATTCCCGAACTCACGCACACCTCCCTGCACGCTCCGCACTAACGCAGTCAACGAGTCAGCTAGATGAATTGAGCCACCGATTTTCATGCACATCCGTATGGGTCTAGTCGTGCTCAGGCCTCAGGCCTCAGGGGTGAACACCGGCATGCGACGGCCAAGAATACCCTTTGTGGACCGGACTCGGGAGGTGATAACCCACTCGGAGGGTAGTCCTCTCCCATTGCGACGAAAGCGCCTATAATATACACATCAAGATCGAATCCGACAAGCTATTTCAATGACAATTGGGATTGATGTGGTCGGTATGCTTTAGGATACTGTGCAGAGTTCAATGGTCATTTACTGTACATATGTGCTTACGTCTCACGATGGCGAGTGCCAGATCTATCGCGACCTGTCATACCTAGCGTGCCAGCGGCGCATACATCCAGTATGATATGATATGACGTACAGACAAGAAGCAGACATAAGAACTTACGCATCAGTCAGAAAATCGATACCGGCCATCATCATCATGGCTTTGAAACGATAGCAGCTGCATAGTCCGTGAGCAGGCGAGACACGGGACAGACCGGCCATGTACGAGAAACTGCCTTCGTCACTGACCCTCATGCATCTATTCTGCGCCGGCGCAGTCTGTCAGCAGTGTCCACCGGAGGATGCACCGAGATCCCCGAATGGCCCCGCTTTGCGGTGGCTGTCCTGTTCAGGTGCTCCGGACTCGGAACGGCTGAGTTCCGAGATGCCTTCGAAGTCCTTGTATCACCGCAGTTCGTGTGCGCATGTATCGGTATCGATCGGTCTTGAGTCGTGGATGAGCGTAGATGTCTGTAGTCGTAGAATCTGACGTATGTGTACTTTAAATGACTCGGGATCCGGGCATCACCGTAACTTCAAGTCTAGAAATACCATGACCGTACGACCATAGCAAGACCCAAAAGTTTTCACAGAGAAGACGGGTCAAATGCACAGGACAATGCTCATTAACGCTCATTACTCTGGTGGTGGCGTTCCGCAGCCGTAGCTTTGCGGCCGCATGAGGCAAAGTCAGCTGGGAGTGTGCCGCGTGCATTGCATGCGGGCAGTGATGCAGCGATGAACCAGGCAGATCAGCTATAGACCTCGATCCCCTCAAACAAAAAAGCGATCACAGTATATCCTTCTCGAGTCACGCCGGAAAAACTGGACCAAAGCCTCAGCCAATTGGCCAAACGGGGCAAGTTGTTCCTTTCGTAGCTGCATCCCATTCTATGCGGCTTTCCAAGTCGGACTAGTCGGTGAACCTTCAAAGTGAAACATTTGTACATGGCGATCCTTTGTATAGGCACTGGACATTATTTGTGACTCGTGTGGAATGGACTTTGAGTACCCTGAGCGCAGTGGTGGCATCTGTCAACATTTCTGTCCGCAGCGGGTCATTTCCGTTGGTCATGCACAGCTCGCACTTCGGCACATGAAAAAATAATGACAGCCATGAATCTGGTTCCTCATGCACAGCGTTACGAGGACCGCGTTGTGACAAACCAGATGATTCTGGACGTGGTTTCCACTGGCAAATTGAAGGATTAACCCGAGACTAAAAATAAGAAATTATTGCCCAGCGTTGTTTTCGAGTGTGCGTAGTCTTGGAAAATGATGGTGTTGGGAGGTGCCATCCGGTTAATGGCTTCCTGGCCACCTCGAACAAAGAGCCAAATTTCGACCTGGCGACGTTTGTAATTGAAAAATTGTTCCTACAGTAATGGCACACTGGATGGCACCTGACGCTTGTACAGCCCAAATGCTACAGAATTCGATCCATGAAATCACTGTAATAAAAACGCTTGGTCTAAGAGGAAGAAGAATCTGCAAAAGTCGTTAGGCGATCGACCATGCAAATTGGAGAGCAAGCTCACAGAAGTCATAGACCAGACGGGCCTGAATGTGCTCATCTTCGGGGCCGATAAAGTCGACGTGTCGAACATAACGCCTTTCATCATTTATTTGTTCGAATCCCCAAGTCTGAACAGGTCAGCCAATTTTTAGACAAGCGTGTTGAAGAGGTTAACATACCTGCTCTGCAATCCAGGAAGTATTGCTCTTTGGAGTATCGCTTTTCACATATGAGTTAATTACACCGTCCTGCACCGTATCTGGAAGCCACCCTTCCTTCAAAAACTCGTTCTCAATTTCGTCAACATTTGCTCTTCTGGATTTTCCGAGAACTGGGCCAAATAGATAGTCATCGTGCTCCCTGAATGTCCAGTCTAATATGCGATTTTCGCTGGTTCCAGGAATGCCCGTGAGTGTCTGATCAATATCAATGCGCTCGACGCCGTCATCACCCTTGTAATGTCGAACGTAGAGGGTTATGGTGGACATGGCAATCGCGCGTCGTGCAAACCAGCTTACACCCTGCAAACGTAAGACTTCGTCTGTATCATCGCTCAGGGTCTTATTCTTGTGGTATGTCAACGGGATAAGAATAGTGCTAGTTAGGAGGAAATAAAAAAATGCCAACCATAACCCATGTTGCGCTCAAGTTGAGAGTTGTGATAGATGGGGGGGCGGCCATGGTGAGGGTTGCTTGACTGACGGGACAGGGCTGTGGGCGCCTCGCCTTTCTTCTAATGATTGCCAACTTATACATCACGTTCGCTTAAATAGTCGAAATAGATGTACTGTATACGGAGGCATGTGAATACGATGGATCCCTCGCAACGGAAGCATCATCTGGACCGACGAGAGTTACT
Organism: Russula abietina; assembly: GCA_003313715.1. Taxonomy (NCBI): domain Eukaryota; kingdom Fungi; phylum Basidiomycota; class Agaricomycetes; order Russulales; family Russulaceae; genus Russula; species Russula abietina. Next base: position 43,485 of record QLOU01009066.1, read on the forward strand.
TGGTCTTGAAGGGAAAAAAGGAAATCACCCTCCAAGGAGCATCTTTGCCCCTTTCCCATGCTTGGGGTCCCCGACTGTCATCTCCACCAAACTCAACCATAAGACCATCTCTTGTCCACTCCACCCAAATACCGATATTGCTGGATGATGGCCCAGAACCACCACCTTTTCTGTCTGGTTCACCGAGGGCGGCGACAAATTCTTTGCCGGTCGTGTTCGGCATCACGCTGAGGGCCGAGGGACGGGATGTGCCCTCTTTGGTTTCTGGGGTGACAGTGAGTGCGATGGGAGTGGTGGGATAGGGTGAATACGTGGGGGACCGGGAACTGGTATTGCCATCGGACTTGACGGACAGATTGTTGTAAATATCGATGCCGTCTAAAGTGAGATGAACATCTTGTAGATCCTGGCGGGAAAGCCCAGAGCGAGGTTTATAACCTTTGATTGGAATGAATAGAAGGCTGAGACCGAGGGAATAGTAGTTAAAATAAACGGCGTCAGGGTAAGACTTGACATCCGGGGTGACTTGGGTAGTAGAGAGGGTTGAGAGATATGCAGCGAGGTCTGGTGAGCTGGGCGAATGACCGAGCAAGTCGCGTATATCTGACGCCATGGTGGTCAACATTAATATTTCACATGTGTTAAGAGAACCACCACCGCGCATACAGCCTGACTTGGCACCCTCTCATCACCGTCGATGATGGCAGACCCACTTGATAAGTATCTCGTCAGACAGACAAAACCATCCTTTTCTTCTCGCCTAGCACATGCCATTTTTGTCTACCCGGGAGAACTATTCCTCTCCCTCATCTCCTTTGCTTTGCGCCCAATCGCGCCGCAACTCATCCCACTTGCTGTATTCTCCCTCCTGGTCCCATCCCTTCTCATCCCTGCCATTGTATCAGGTGTATATGTATGGTACAGTCGTGCACTCAACTGGCAATCCCCGCTTTTCTTCCAATACGGGTGCGTGTTAAACATAACATCACGTTTCTCTTCTAATGAGCCCCGAAGCGACGGACTTGTACCATATGCCGAGACACAACTCGCCTCCTTTAATCCTGCACAACCCTATGACATATCCCTCCACCTCGTTGTTCCAACTGCACAGTCTAACTATGATCTTGGGAACTTTATGACGACTCTGATACTGTCCGATCCCTCAAGCAGGATTCTCACTACCGTCCGCAAGCCAGTGAGTTCACTATGCTAGACTCTACCTCCACTTTCTTGTAACATCGTCGCTAGGCCATCATCCTACCACCGTCTTTTCGTTGGCTGAATCCCAGCACGACGACTTTGACAATACCTCTTCTGTCTCGCTATGTATCCGGCGTAAGCCGCGTTGTCGCCAGGATTGAGCTAGGCAGACAAGACAATTGGAAGTCCATCGGATCCGGAGAAGGGAAGGAGCTCAGCGTGCTGACTGCTTTCATCAAAGGCAGCGTTCGTCCTCAGGGTGTACGGTTAGTTTTTTTTTCTCGCTTTGCATGATGATGTGTTCATCAGTTTTCTGTAGGGGAATTATCTCAAGGTTCCCATTACTGTCCGGCGTGGTTGCCTCTGGCATTTTCCTCGCTGTATCATTCACTGTCTTGGCAGTCTGCCTCATCCCTTCCCTATGGTGGCGGTATGGTGCCAAAGGTCCAGCCACTCCCAAGGCTGGACCGAGTGCACGTTCACGAACTCTACCAGATACGTTGGGTGAGAGGCGAGCTCGAAAGCGCTCGTTGAAGCGAAGCGGGAGCATCGGTCCCGTAAAGCGAGAGGTATGATCTGCCCCTTCATGTGTCATTATTTCCCGTCTTCATTGAACTCCTGTGATTCGTACCAGGATTATGAAGGCAATATCAGCATGTTACCCTCTGCAGAAATGGCGTCCAATCCCCTACGTCGTCGGCGTTCTAGGATGTCGGAACCAGTTTCCGACGGTGAGTGAGGCTCCTGGCTTGAACGCCCCTTTATTTGCCTTTCGTGACTACAGTTTAGTATCGTTATTCGCTTTGCTGTCTTTTAATAGTACTATATGACCTACTGGGCATGGCATGTAATCGAATAGAATTTGTTTGCCGGTCTCAAGAGATTATTCGCTCATCCCCCAACTCATCTCCGCCCGTGGGTTCTGGTAAGTGATCGTAGGCCACTTCGGAAACAATATTCCGCGGGAATAGATCAATATAACGATTATGGCATACGAGATCATGTATCCAGTAGAAACATACAATACAAAGTAATTCCGCAGAAAGGCCAAGCAATTAATTAGGTAGTTGGTACGCCTGCGTCCGTTTCCGCAACCTTGGTGGTGGGGGCGGCGGCATTCTCCACACCATCATCCTTTGCTGCAGCTTCCGCTTCTTCATGATCACGAGCCATTGGCTTTGCCTCGGTTGAGGCCTCGCTCTTAGACTCGGGCTGTTCAGAGCCGCCGGCTCCGTTACTACCTTCCCGCAC
>QLOU01009070.1:0-16857 GCA_003313715.1 Russula abietina
CATCACGGAGGCCGACGATCTCACGGAGCCGGGTGTCCGCGAGTTCTTGGATCGATTCCTCCAACGCGAGATTTCCCTGCATAACGTTGCGTCGGGAAAATTCATCAAGGCGGAATTGCTCCATTGGCACCCGGACAAGTTCGAGGGAAAGTTTATCGGAAAGGTGCCCTCAGGCGATCTGGAGGAAGTGCGGCAGTCGGTGGTAATGATTGCTCGTATCTTGAACGAGGGACTAAGGACCGTTAATCAGCGTCAATAATGTATATATCACAATTATTTATTAAATGTTTTCACCTCGTCTTTCACCTTTCGTCAATGACTTTGTATGATTCGCGGCCAAGTTTGGTGACACGTTGATCGCTCTTTGGGGAATCCCTTTTTGGGAGGAAGAACAGTGTGATGACTTACCATACTATTCCTCTCAAAGGAATATTCAGCGATCGTCTGATGATTAGTTGGAATCGTGGTCATCGTGGCTTTTCGTAGCGGAAAGTTTTTCGTGGTTCGTGGTCAAGGTGTCAAGGTGTGGTTGGCTTACAAATCACGCGCGTGCCTCTTCCAACTCGTGGAACTCTTCTCTTCTTCTTTCTCTCCTTAAATACCAAGCGCGTCGAAACATGGGCATCTAGTGCAACGGGTATCCCATAAGAGAACAAACGTATAGTGAGTTACACGTCTATATTCAAAATTGGCGCCTTCAAGTTCCCGTCGTCACGATTATTCTGCGCTGAAGACTCGGATGCAAGCAGTAACCGTGACCTCCGTCAGCGGGCGCATCTAACCACCAGTCGTGGAGCGATATCTGTTATCGGTTCGGTTCACTCCTGTGGCGGTATTTGGTTTTCGTTCACGAGGACAACTGGAAGAGTGTAGTACCTGATCCACGTGTACCCGAGTAAGTCGTTATCTTAAACCCTACCACTTCCACCTCTGAGGCCCACTGGTTCCAAGTCTATTACCCTGATGACCTCTCTGCAGTACGTCTAGGAAATTTGACCACCACATTGCCATAATAGGGCCCTAATCGATCCTTACGTACTAGGCGGCGTCTCAAACCTATCCTCCATACATTCCCCCTGCAGATCTTTAGGATCGCCAAAAGATTACTTCCTGGGAAAGGAGTGAGCCAGAAACGAGGTCAAAGTACGTTATTGTGCAGCCTGAGTGTGCACGACGAACGCTGACGCCAGATACTTGACAAGCGCACGTGACATTTGACATGCTTCCCGACGACGTTCTCCTAGACATTTTCGATTTCTACCGGATTGATTCTACCTTTTATCCGTGGACATGGGTTACGCTAGCCCACGTCTGTTCAAGATGGAGACAGGTCATCTTTGCGTCACCGCGCCGGTTAGACCTCCAATTTCTCTGCACACCCCGGACACGCGTTAGGGAGTTGCTCGATTTCATGCCCCCCACTATGCCTATCATGATAAGCAACTCTTTCGATACACCAACTCCGCGCCCCACTCTCAGTCTCGAGGACGGGAGCCAAGTCATCGCAGCTATCGAGCAACGTGATCGCGTGTGGTGGATTCACCTCCAAGATATACCGAGCGTTCTCTTGGAGAAGTTGGCGACGACAACGATGCAAGAAACATTTCCGACGCTGAAATATCTCCGCCTTTGGGCGGCCGAGGAGCGCCAGGCTGAGGCAGAGACAGCGCCTATCCGCCTTTCCGAGGGGTTCTTGGGTGGATCGGCCGTGGGTCTCGAATCATTCATGCTGAGGGGAATCCCATTTCCGGAACTACCCAAGCTTCTTCTGTCCATGAATGATCTCGTCCATCTTGCGCTCGAGAAGATTCCCGATTCAGGATACGTTTCACCCGAGGCGATAATCGCCACCCTGTCCACATGCACAAAACTCGAAATGCTCGTCATCGAGTTCCTGTCCGAGGATCTTCACCCAGACTCGGACGGGCCACACCCGACAAGCCAAGAAGAAAGCACCTACGGTACTACTACTACTAGTACCTTGGTTGCACGCATCTCTCTCCCCGCCCTCAGCTGCTTCAACTTTGACGGCAACGGTAGTTATTTCGATAATTTCGTACCCAGGATCGAAAGTCCGTTACTGGCTCGCGACAGCAATCCGTTCTGGCAGCACGATACCTCTGTGATCAGACACGTACATTACGAAGCATCTTTCACACAGACTAGGTTTTCGTCTCGATACTTTAGTCGCCCACTTATCATTCCAGTTCTTGAGGACGAGTAATGAAGCTATGCTATGAAGAGTAGGGTTTGTATCTTACTTTTCGTTTTCTACGATTACCGATGACTGTACTTCATGCTCACCGTCAATTTCTCGTGATCGCCTGTAAGTTATCCTGCACTGTAATTTGCAGTATCTTAGCCCACACCCGATATCCGCATCACAGTAGCAGGCTCTCATCGGTGCGACGGAGGTCAAGCAGTTGCCAATCATTTTGGCGGTATGGCGGTATGGGTACTTAAGGACGTTATGTCGTTGCACCCTGCACAGCACCGTCATTCATCCTTAGGACCCTAGCCTGCGTGTTTTCCACGAGCCTGAGGAAACAGGATTAGGCACATAGTACAGTCACGGGTACTGTGTCGGGCTCGGAGTTCAGAAAAGACTCAGCCACTAGGAACGGAGTAAATTGTGCGCATGCTGGTGTGATCACACCTTTCCACCTTTCCCCGAAGGTGATATTGATATCAAACTCAATGTGCTCCAGAAGACACACGCAAGACGGAGAGTAACACATTGTGCTCAGTGCTTGAAGAAAAGTGGACCCAGTCAAACAAATGTGCACGTTGCTCTGTTTGTTTGGCACCAGCCAACTGATCGGATCGGATAAGCTCAGATAGATATACAAAGAAGCTAGTTAGCTTTGTTGGCGTCCGATGACGGAAAGGTGGAGCAGTGCACTAGCGAGGCCGATAAGACTAAACCACAATAATTCTTTTAACGCGTCTTGGGAAAATGCGCGATTCCAGTCGATTAGGGGAATGCCAACCTGAAAAAAAGGCGCAGACCCTTCAAGGGCAACTAATCACGGGTGTAGAGAAGGAGCTGAGGAACGGCGCCCCCATAGGGATGGGCGTGAGGTCGCCGAGCGCGCACCGTGCGCCCGATCAATAAACGCATATTAAGTTACATGCTAACTTAGTATGGCTCCATTAAAGCACGATTCCACGAATACTGATCATAATCGTGTTCTATTCGTGGGGAGAAACCCCTAAAAAGCTGGCTCGGTTGGTTGTGAAGCTAAAGTGACGGCTGCAAGGATTGGAATGTCGTCCAAGATAGGGGGGACCTGGGGGGTTGAACCGAGAGTGAGAGAGCGAGGTTGGCAGAAGCGTGGTGTCGTGGACAGCGGTTCCACGCGAACGCAAGTGCCGGGTGACGAGAAACGAGAGACAAGAGGGAGAGGGAGAGAGAGAGAGGAAATAAAAGAAAGGAGGCTTAAATAACAGTGTCCCTAAAAAGCGCTGCATGAAAACGAAGGTACCCGGCCGGACTCGGATGCACCCGTTATAGTAATGCAGCGCCGAACGTCGAACGTAAGAACAGAATGCCACAGAAAAGTAAAGAAAACCGATAATAAGTTAGCTATGAGACGATTCTAAAAACTGAATAAGTACGAGGGGCGTACGAGTGCCACTCCCTTGTGTACTAATCCTCATCATCGAATTCCAAAGGTCGAAAGGGGGGAATGAAGTTCAACTTGGGGAGAAGGGTGTGGTCGGTCCGGGTGGCTGTCGAGGCAAGAGCGTCTTTGATTCGTTCGCCATCGCCTTGGGATCGAGGGGGGGTCAGACGATGATCGAGAAGGAAGGGATGGACTCTGAGTATATGAGTACCTGAGTCGTCGACTCGTCGGAGGCGATGCGATGGTGGTGGCCGAGACGACCGAGCCGTTCCGCTCTGATCCGAGTATACCCCCTTAAATCCGTTTCGGAAAACAAGCACTATCAGTGTTGTTGTACGTAGAATTGTAACAGATGAGCTGCACCAGTTCCAAGTACCTTCTGCAGAAGTCACCATGGTGGGTATTGGGAATTTCACTTCAATGTACGCGGTGGAAGTCGAGGTTGTGGGATTTCCTCTAGTTCAGTTAGCCCAAAGAGCTTGACATCCTTGGACACACAATCAATGGCGCAACGACATAGATCGTAATAATAATGGTATGGCTTTTCCAGTAGTGTTTTATAAGTCTGTGGGAGTAAATAAATTATTGATAATGTATTGCACAGCCTTGATCTATGTTTGGAATAAGTCCGAATAACTTTACACGCGTTGTTCCGAACTTAACAAAGCTCTCCTTGTACAACGAGGTCGAGAAAGAAAAACTCCTCACGGTATTTTTATTGTAAGCCACAAAAGGAGTGACTTTGCTCGTCGCTCGCAGAGGCTGGGGGAGGGGGAGGGCCAGGGGGAGTCACAGTATTTGACGCAGAGGTCCCCATCCGGCACCTGAAGGTTGAGGCTGTTGAGGAACCACCCAATTCCCGAAATTATCAGTTGTATTGAGGGTTCCACCAACAAATACAGTAGAACCAATGGCGATTATGGTATCCCTATCGTTTATTTGCGACGGTTTTTTCGAGGGTAGTATGGGATCGAGATCGGGATGATCAATCACCGGGGCTGACAGAAAAGTGCGCCTGTCCGGTAAGGCTTGGAGAGCAAACGCTGGATTAGAAGTTAGCAATGCCCTCTCATAAACGAGGCCGAAAAAGAGAAAACTGACGAGCAGGAGGAATGGCAGCAGCACTGGCATTAATGGAAGTCGTCAAACTTGAAGCGAGGATTATGAGAGCAATGGATGACTTGATCATCTCGACAACGAGACAGTAGAGTGGGATGCTAAGTAAGTGTCCGCACGAGTCGGATAGTGCGGAAGTGGATCGAGGAAAAGATAGCACGGTATGCAAGGTAAACGGAGAGAGTCTCAGACAGCTAGGTACTTGCCACTCTGAAGACAAGGTAATGGACGATATTGTTGAATGAGAGCAGGGCTCTTATACGGTCATTCGGCTTCTCTAGTAAGCTCAATACTTCATAAAGTAAATTGATGGACATCACGACACGAGTCACGACAACGGGGGGGCTGTTCTGCTACTTATGTGGCGCTCCGGTGTTTCCCGATATTTCATGACTTAGCAAGCAACGAGGTCGATCCGTTCGATCCAGGCACCACTCGCACCACTTACAGTAATTTAAGCTAAATGACACACGTCTAAAGTCTTGGAGGCCAGCCAGAATGAGATTTTCTAGCGGGTTGACAATCAGCTAATGTTAGCAGTAATAATGATCCAAGACACACCGTACCGTGAATGTTGCAAGAATCACGATGCCACAACCATGGCATGACAGACTATGTCAAGCGCCGGGCCGACGACGTCGTCTATCTATCAAAATTGGAGCGTTATTGTCCCTATTTGTGTCAGTGGTGGAGTGGCGGGTCGACTGTCAAGTCGTAAGAGCACCGTGAATGTTCAGATGGCTTAGTGTATTCTGGCACAAGAAACCTATATACAAAGTGGTGGAGAGAAAGAAGAAGAAGCACCTTAAGACGCTTGATCGATTGATCTGTCAGCCAACCACACGTGACACGGTCGATATTTTCACCGTCACCGTGACAACGATTCGAATAACACGGTCTTTGCGTGAAGGAATATTCTGGCACAAGCTACGTCCATGCGAAGTTGTGGAGACCCACAGTACTCATCTATCATGGACCTAATCGTCACCCTAACGTCTATCTCATATCTCACAGAGAAAAAGGGGGCGCCTCTATGATCCAATAATCCAATTCTCTCTGCAGATCTCGCAGTCAACGTCTACCAGGCCGTCAGGGACGCCATGGGATACGTTCGTCTCAGTGGTCTTGCCGTATCCGTAACTCAGTTTTCGTCAGTAATTGCCCTTGCGAAGAATGATACAACCATTGTCTTTGGAGAGGATGCCGCGTTTGGTGGTATGTTCCGGTGTACCATGGCACGTCATCCATCATTTCTTCGATACTCGATACTCATTTGCCTCGCCTTGGTAGCCCCATAGGGCTTCTTTTGGGCACTTCGGGGCTCAAGCGCTCAAGGTGCGCGTCTGGTCTTGCCTGGTCAGATTTGCCCAGCCGGCAGAAATACAATAGTCTCAGCTTAGATCGCTTAGATCGTCATCCGCGTTCTCCCGGACTACTTCTGACCCAAATCCAGTCATATTTATGGAACCCAAGGTTCTCCACTGCTCCGCGGTCGAGCAAATCCCAATCGGCGATTACGAATTTCCTCTGTGCCGCGCAGGGGTCCTGGTGCTCGATACAGATCTGACGTTGTTCACTTACGTGGGGCACACGCCTGTGTGCCACTACGGCGCTCTCGCTGCCGTGACTAGGTTGGTACGCATCTTTGACATCGATGATGGCCCAGTCTATGTGCGGTGGAAGCGTCTCAAGCTAAAGGATGAAGCATGCTATATTTATTCTATCCATCACGTACCCCGCATGTTCGATGATTTTATCCCGAATATCGATCCAAACGCCGATCATTCTTAAGTTACTTGTAGGATGAGATGTACGGTCATCTCAGTGATCAAACACGGTGACGTCGATGATATTACCGGGTCACTAGCACTGCACGGCTTGGTCCAGTTCTTCCCGATATTCATATCATGAGTTTAGTATGGACACGGAACTCCGAGTCAGCGAAGGGAACGTTACTGAGTTCAGGACGGTGTTCGTATTTGGCGCATTGCATTGTGACATCCAAACAAGCCGTTCAACGGCTTCCTAAAGCTTGGAGCCTTAAAGGCCAGGGTCAAAAGATATGAAGTTTGGTTTTCTAGCAGGTCGGTCCGACTCGGAGTCATTCCAGTGACTCTACCAGTGACACTGACTCAGAGACTGCCAGTGTGGGCCGTCGCGATGAAGAATATCCAGGTTCAGTTGGCGTCAGTAAAATAACAGCCTGAGAACAGTAAACCGTGAGTGTTGCAATAATCGCGATAGCGTCACACCCCCCAGCGCCATTCAGTTGCGGACCATGTCAAAGCGGACGAATGGCCTCGCACTGGCATACCTCCCGGCCACACTAGGTCCAAGTCCGGGATCCGCATTCCGCCACCTTGATTAGCTGCAGTCAAAGCGTGTTCATGTACGCCTATCCACAATTAATGTAAAGTGATTTTAACCAAATCCTAATTTTCCTGATGCTTGAGGGTATTCGTGGACAAGACTTTTTGATCATCCATCCCGTAGTAGCCCGAAGCAGTACTTATCGAAATGAATGTGATTGACTGTCTACATTCTCTATAGCCAAATACCAAGATCATTTTCCAAACTCCGGCGCTACTACCGTAGAGCCGACGGGGCAATTCCAACTCGCTTATTTCGTACGTCGAACAGCATGTACACATTTTGCATAAAGGTATCACCCAATATCCAGGGTGCTGTTCGACATGAGAATGGCATACTGGACAGTCAAGAAAGGCTTTGCTTACTTCCGGCGGGAGCTGTGGAGAAAGCACTAAGGCACTTGCTGTCCTCGAGTCTAGAGCCTGGGGCTGGGCCGATGTTGTAGGTATTGGCGGAGACTTCATATGCAGTACCGTTGAAAGTTAAGGTTATATTTGTGGCCGTGTTGCATGGAACTATCATTTGCACGTAAATCAGTTAGCTACTCGGACAGTAAACCCACGACATGCGTACTTATCCATAGGTTGCTGCCTTGAATCGTAGACGAATTGGAGATATAGCTATGGATTTCGGAGATAGTCTTATTATCACCAGAAATAAAGGGGGTGGTCGTGTCGATAACTACATCCTGAGAGACTTGAACGTCATTTCCGTCGAGTGTGATTTTATCTAATTTGATCTGCCAGAGAGCCTGTACCGTATCCGCGTAAACGAAGGCAAGGAGAATATCTCGTGATGTGCTCACTTCTGTGGTCAAATCGACAAAATTCAACTCGCCGGTAAATAAGTTTTCTTTCAAGTCCGCTGCTCCGAGGATGAACTTGGGCTTTGTCGTATGCATATTGAACGAGAAGGAGGGTTCTGAGTGCGAAGGTAGGCCATGAGGATCACTCATGAGCGTATCGAGGAAGCTGGGTTTGCCAATTTCAGAGGAAGCCCCAAATCCAAAGCCCAATTGGCCTTCCGCGGAGTAATTTGCGGATAATTGGAAGGCAGGGTCGATCGTTGTGGCCGAGACGAACGCCTGGTTAGGAATCTATTGAAAAGGGTGCCTCATCAGTTACCCATCAGGATGCCGTCTTTCAATCACCAACCTGAAACCCTAGAATGGAAACTGTATCGGTTACAACATCGCCGCTGACCTTATTACCACCGAAATTAAGCGAGCCATTTGATCCAAGGTCATTCCCGGTGGCACTAACGGTTATATCGTAGGTGTTTTGTCCTTTGCGGTCCGAACAATTAAGGTCAAAGAGGAACGAATCGGCACCCAGACTGATTTGCACTGCACATTTTGTGGTCAGTTTCGACGTCTGCGCTACCAAAAATGCTGACTGACCACTAAAAGGTCTGGGAGGAGTACCAACTCCGATGCTTGTAATCCACATCACATTCGGCTTTCCCACATTTTCGACGACAAAACTTTCGGCAGTCCAATTGGCCCGGCGCTTGATCGAATGTCCTCGCTTCAATTCAAGGGGGTGGGTTTTGCCTGTGTTTCTTTTGTACGTAGCGAGTGCTTGCTCGACTCCCCTAAACGGACAGTCCTTTAAGCATCCACCCTTTTCATGACAACTGCAAAAGGGATACGAACGCCATGGTATGTTGCTCGCCAGCTTGCACTTTTCCGAGATTGACTGTCCCATCCTCATCCAAGAAGTTTACACGTCTCGACAAAGGGACGGAAATTGAACCTGGAGTGCGCGATGACTTTTGGAAGGCCGGGACAGCTCCGACGAGGAAGGGGAGCACTGCAAAGGCAATGACGATGAAGATATACATTAAGCATAAGAAAAGTGACGTGATAAATTAAGGAGATCGGATTCTGGGGAAGGCAATAAAGATGTTTAGAGCGGGGCGAGCCAGCCTCGTTTATATCTCGAGAAAGGTTTGGGTTCAGCGTCAACCACGCTCGATCGCAAGATCCGGTAGTGAAGAGCGACTGAGCGAGCACACAGCTGTCGATGAGTCGATCACGATAATGGTGGATACTCGTCGAGACGTGCGCCCTTCAAGATGAACAGACTTGGTTTTCGATGAGGCTATTTGAAACAGCAGTGCATACATCCCTGACTGAGGTGAGGTTGGCGGCATCCGCGATTCGGGACATGTCGGACAATTTGTTGATGACAAATCCGACAACGTGTTAGGGCGCTCCGACGGGCGCTCCGTTGCCAGAGCCTCGTTCCGTGCTCACTTCCGAGTCAACACTGCCCCTTCATTTCGCGCGCAGTCCGAGTCCTGCAGCGATAGCAAGGCCTTGGTGAGTGCGGTGCATTGCATTGTGACATCCAAACAAGCCGTTCAACAGCTTCCTAAAGCTTGGAGCTTGGAGGCCAGGTCAAAAGATATGAAGTTTGGTTTTCTAGCGGATTGACCCGACTAGGAGGCATCCACAACCGTTCCAGTGACTCTACCAGTGGCACTGACTCAGAGACTGCCAGTTTGGGCAGTCGTGACGGACGAAGGATATCGAGATTCAGTTGGCGTCAGCAAATAACAACAGCCCGAGACAGTAAATCGTGAGTGTTGCAAGAATCACGATAATGCCACACCCCCAAGCGGACGAATGGCCTGGCAACACTAGGTCCAAGTCCGGGATCCGCACTCCGCCACCTTGATTAGCTGCCATTAAATTACATAGTCAAAGCGTGTCCATGTATGCCTATCCAGAATAACTGTAAGTGGTTTTAACAAAATCTTAATTCTCCTGATGCTTGAGGGTCACGGACAAAGAAGTTTTGATCATCCATCCCGTAGACTAGCCCGAAGCAGTACTTATCGAAATGAATGTTGTGACTGAGTACTGTAATCGGACTATATTCTCAAGATCATTTTCCAAACTCCGGCGCTACTACGATGGAACCAACGGGGCCATTCCAATTCGCTTATTTAGTGCGTCGAACAGCATGTACACATTTCGCATAAAGGTATCACCCAATATCCAGGCTGTTCGACATGAGAATGGCGTACGGGACAGTCAAGAAAGGCTTTGCTTACTTCCGGTGGAGACTACGGAGAAAGCACTAAGGCACTTGTCCTTGCGAACAGTGACTGGGGCTTGGCCGAGGTTGTAGGTATTGGGATGGACTTGGTATGCAGTACCATTGAAAGTTAAGGTTATAATCGTGGACGTGTTGCATGGAACTATCATTTGCACGTTAATCAGTTAGCTACTCCGACAGTAAACCCACGACATGCGTACTTATCCATAGGTTGGTGTCTTGAATCGGAGACGAATCCGAGATATAGCTATGGATTTCGGAGATAGTCTTTTTATCACCATATATAAAGGGGGTGGTCGAGTCGAAAATTACATCCTGAGAGACTTGAACGACATTTCCGTCGAGTGTGATATTCTCTAATTTGATCTGCCAGAGAGACTGTATTGTATCCGCGTAAGCGAAGGCAAGGAGGCAAGGAGCATCTCATGATGTGCTCACTTTTGTGACCAAATCGATATATTGCAACTCTTGATCCGCTCCTCCGAAGACGAACATTGGGTTTGTCGCATCCAAATAGAACGAGAAGAAGGGTTCTGAGTGCGTAGTTAGGCCATCAGAATTATTAACGATCGTATCGAAGAAGCTAGCTTTGCCAATTGCAGAGGAAGCCCCAAATCCAAAGCCCAATTGGCCTTCCGCGGAGTAATTTGCGGATGATTGGAAGACAGGGTCGATCGTCGTGGCCGAGACAAATGCCTGGTTAGGAACCTATTGAAAGGGTGCCTCATCAGTTACCCATCAGGACGCCGTCTTCCAATCACCAACCTGAAACTCGAAAAAGGAAACTGTATCGGCTACAACATTGCCGCTGACCTTATTATCACCGAACCTAAGCACGCCCTTTGATCCAAGGTCATTCCCGGTGGCACTAACGGTTATATCGTAGGTGTTGTGTCCATTGCAGTTCGAACAAGAAATGTCAAAGAGGAATGAATCAGCACCCAGACTCAATTGCACTGTACATTTTGTGATCAGTTTTGATGTCTCCGCTACCCAAAATGCTGACTGACCACCAAATTTTCTGGGAGGAGTACCAACTGAGATGCTTGAAATCCACATCACATTCGGCTTTCCCACACTTTTTAAGAAAATATATTCGTGGGGGGAATCGCTCTGGCGCTTGATCAAATGTTCTCGCTTCAATTCAAGGGGGTGGGTTTCACCTGTGTTTCTTTTGTACGCAGCGAGTGCTTGCTCAAAACCCCTAAACGGACAGTCCTTTAAGCATCCACCCTTTTCATGACAACTACAAAAGGGATACGAACGCCAAAGTATATTGCTCGCCAGCTTGCACTTTTCCGAGATCGACTGTCCCATCCTCATCCAAGAAGTTTACATGTCTCGACAAAGGGACGGAAATTGGACCTGGAGTGCGCGATGACTTTTGGAAGGCCGGGACAGCTCCAACGAGGAAGGGGAGCACTGCAAAGGCAATGGCAGTGAACAAATACATTGAACATTAGGTAAGTGACGTGGAAATTGAAAGGAGCTCGGATTCTGGGGAGGCAATAAGGATATTCAGAGCGGGGTGAGCCAGCCTCGTTTATATCTCGAGAAAAGTTTGGGTTGAGCACCAACCACGCTCGATCGCAAGATCATACATTGCATTTTCTGTAGTGAAGCTATTAGTGAAGCTAATGAAGAGCGAGCACACTGTCGATCGCTATAATGGTGAGTATTCGTCCAGCCGTGCGCCCTTCCAGATGAACAGGTTTGGTTTTTGATGGGGCCATTTGAAACAGCAGTCCATACATCCCTGACCGAGGTGAGGTGGGTGGCATCCGCGATCAACTTGTTGTTTCGCCACGCCACGGGGGATGTCGGACAAAATTCAACCAATTTGTTGATGACAAATCTGACACACCGAGATTTTGAGTGGCAGAAATTGAAACTCCACAAATAACGCATAGCTTTCGGACAGGGACTTTGCGGCCCATGTACCATTCTTCAGTTAGTGCTGCAAAAGTTCTCAAGTCCAGAAAGCTACCAAAAAGTCTAAAAGCGCAAAAAGTGGAGGAGCATGTCGCGGTGAATGTAAGTCGTGGAATGTTTGGTGTTTGGTGCCGTTGACCACTTGACCGGTTGACCCCTGATTCGTGCTCTTTGCACTGACATGCGCTCTAGTTAGGATATCCTCAACAAAGCTATGAACACCTCGGCAAATCACAGAGCTTTCCATCGTCAAAATGCACCGCAACGGTCTCAAAGCGGAGATTTAACGTTTAACAACAGGAGACGTAACACGCCGAACGGATTGGAGTCATATCGAACGCTTGAATTGAAGGCCTCGGTAAGACTTCACCGCTCGACAAGTGGGGTGGAACCATGAAAGCGCTGAAGTATGCGAGTAGCCGGCGATCCGATACCATCCCTCGGTGTGACTCGGAGGAGCTGGCTGCCGATTCGAGTACTGGGGTATACATGTGAAGGGACAAGCACCGTGAACGAGGCAGGCGTACCTCAATGTGTACTAGTAGAAAAGACGGCGAGGGCCTGATGGGCGATGACAGATGCGCCGTGCAAGCGCTCTACGAAAAAGCTCTAATCGGAAAGGTCTAGAAGGGGTGGACTGATGTTAATGAATATAGGGATTATTGGCTACGAGCGACACGGCGAAAGTAGACATACTGCTCACAGGTGGCACAGGAACGTGGCATGCCTTTGCAGCTTCTAGGATCTGAGAAACGCGTAGTTGTCCTCGGCTTCCAGGTGATCGGGGTGTACTGTATGTGTATTGAGTCACAGCAAAACTGAGGAGCGAATCCGTGTCTGCAAAATATATCTTCAGTTCAACGTAGGGCTCTATCCGAAGGTAGAATCGGACCCAACCTCTAGTGTGGGCCGTCGCGACGGACGAAGAATATCGAGGTTCAGTACGTTCAGTTGGCATCAGTAAATAACAGCCCGAGAACAGTAAACCGTGAGTGTTGCAATAATCGCGATAACGTCACACCCCCAAATGCCATTCAGTTGCGGACCATGTTAAAGCGGACGACGGAATGGCCTCGCATACCAGGTCCAAGTACGGGATCCTCATTCCGCCACCTTGATTAGCTGCCTTTAAAGTCTTCACAGTCAAAGCGTGTTCATGTACTGCCTATCCACAATTACTGTAAGTGATTTTAACCAGATCCTAATTCTCCCGATGCTTGAGGGTATTCGTGGACAACATTTTTTTGATCGTCCATCATCATCCCGTAGTGGCCCGAAGCAGTACTTATCGAAATGAATGTGACTGAGTAGTGTAATTTGGACTATATTCTCCATAGCCAAGATCATTTTCCAAACTCCGGCGCTACTACGGGTGAGCCGCCGACAAGGCCGCCGACTGGGCCATTCCAACTCGCAGATTTGGTCCGTCGAACAGCATGTACACATTTCGCATAAAGGCATCGCCCACTACCCAGGATCCTGTTCGACATAAAAATGGCGTACGGAACAGTCAAGAAAGGCTTTTCTTACTTTGGGGGGGAACTACGGAGAAAGCACTAAGGCACTCATTCTCCAGGGGTTGAGTGCCTGGGAGTCGGCCGAGGTTGTAGGTATCGGCGAAGATTTTGTATGCAATACCGTTGAAAGTTAAGCTTATGACCGTGGACGTGTCGCATGGAACTATCAATTGCACGTAAATTAGCTAGCTACTCGGACAATAAACCCACGACATGCGTACTTTTAAATTGGTTGCTGTCTTGAATCGCAGCCCCATTGAAGATAAAGCTATGAATTTCGGAGATAGTCTCCCTATCACCAGAGATAAAGGGGCTGGTCGGGTCGAAAACTACATCCTGAGAGACTTGAACGTCATTTCCGTCGAGTGTGACGTTATCTAATTTGATCTGCCAGAGAGACTGTATCGTGTAAACGAAGGCAAGGAGCACTGGCTCGTAATGTGCTCACATCCGAGATCAAATTGACAAAATTCAACTTGCCGGTAAATAAACTTTGATCCGCTCCTCCGAGGATGAGCTGAGGGTTTGTCGTATCCAGAGAGAGCGAGAAGAAGGGTTCTGAGTGCGAAGGTAGGCCATAAGGATTATTAAAGAGCGCTTCGTAGAAGCTAGCTTTGCCAATTGCAGAGGACTTCCCAAATCCAAGGCCTACTTGGCCTTCCGCGGAGTAATTTGCGGATTTCTGGAAGGCAGCGTCGATCGTTGTGGCCGAGACAAATGCCTGGTCGGGAACCTATTGATAGGGTGCCTCAGTTACCCATCAGGACGCCGTCTTTCAATCACCAACCTGAAACCCGAAAAGGGTAAATGCATCAGTCATAACATTGCCGCTGACCGTATTACCACTGAGATTAAGAGAGCCCGTTAATCCAAGGTCCTTCCCGGTGGCACTAACGGTTATATCGTAGGTGTTGTGCCCACTGCAGTTCGAACAAGAAATGTCAAAGAAGTACGAATCGGCACCCAGACTGTATTGCACTGCACATTTTGCGGTCAGTTTCGACGTCTGCGCTACCCAAAATGGTGACTGACCACTAAAATTTCTGGGAGGAGTACCAACTCCGATGCTTGAAACCCACATCACATTCGGCTTTCCCAAATTATCGACCGTAAAACTTTCTTGGGAGAAATTGCCTGCGCGCTTGATCGGATGTCCTCGCTTCAATTCAAGGGGGTGGGTTTCACCTGTGTTTCTTTTGTACGCAGCGAGTGCTTGCTCTAATCTCCTAAACGGACAGTCCTTTAAGCATCCATCATTTTCATAAAAACTGCAAAAGGGATACGAACGCCATGGTATGCTGCTCGCCAGCTTGCACTTTTCCGAGATCGACTCCCCCTTCGTGATCCAAGAAGTTTACGCGCCTCGACAAAGGGACGGAAATTGAACGCGGAGTGCGCGATGACTTTTGAAAGGCCGGGACAGCTCCAACGAGGAAGGGGAGCACTGCAAAGGCAATGACGGTGAAGAAATACATGTTGAACCTAAGGAAAGTGACGTGAAAATTTAAGGAGCTCGGATTCTGGGGAGGCAATAAGGATGTCCAGAGCTGGGTGAGCCAGCCTCATTTATATCCCAAGAAAGGTGGGTTCTGCATCAACCACGCTCGATCGCAAGATATTGTCCATTGCATTTCCTCGGTCATTTCGGTTTCAGCAATCCTTACGTAATTTTGAACAGAGACTCACCAAACATCGGATCATATCGGATCATATCATATTATTCTAGCATGGCGCAGTAGATGCCTGCATTGCAATTGGTGGCATGAAAGGGGAAAGCCATCAAGTCACTAGTGAAGCTAGTGAAGGGCGAGCACACTGTCGATCGCGATAATGGTGAATATTCGTCCGACGTCACGACATGCCAGTGCGCCCTTCCAGATGAACAGGCTTGGTTTTCGATGGGGCCATTGAAACAGTAGTCCATACATCCCTGACCGAGGTGAGGTGGGTGGCATCCGCGATCACCTTGTTTCGCCACGGCCACGGGACATGTCGGACAATATTCAACCATTTGCAGAGCACGATTGGATTAGTGTTTATGTTTATTTGCTTGCCTGATTTGCCTCGAATGGGCGGTGCCAATTAACGATTCGTTAATTTGCACCGCTCATTGAGGCAAGCAAATAAACATAATAATGAGTGGCGGTGAGCAGTGAATATATATTTAGCAGTGCTGGAAAAAGCTCTCAAGTCCAGAAAGCTACCAAAAAGTGTAAAAGCCAAAAGTGGACGAGCATGTCGGTGAACGCAAATCATGCAGCGTTTGGTGTTGTTGACCCCTGATTCGTGCTCTTTTCCATTGGTGACATGCGCTTAGGATCCTCAACAATCCGTGAACACCTCAGCAAATCCCAGGGCCTTCCATCCACATGTAATCCGAACGTATCAAGGTTGGACCAGTGTCCCTGTCTGCACGGTGGAAATGCACCGCAACGATCTCAAAGTGAGGGTTTAACAACAGGACTCGCGAGACGTAACACGCCAAGCGGATTGGAGTCACATCGAAGGAACAACGAAGAAGGCCGGATTGAAGGCATCGGTAGGACTGCATTGCTCGACGAGTGGGGTGAAAGCGCTGAAGTATGCGAGTAACCGGCGATCCGATATCATCCCTCGGTGTGACTTGGAGGAGCTGGCTGGCGATTTGAGTACTGTGCGATTATGGTATACATGTGAAGTGACAAGCACCATGAACGAGGTAGGCGTACCTCAATGTGTACTAGTAGAAAAGACGGTGAGGGCGAGATGGGCGACGACAAATGCGTCGTGCAAGCGCCCTACGAAAAAAAATTCTTATCAGAAAGGTTTAGAAGGGGTGGACTGACGTTAATAAATATAGGGATTACCGGCTACGAGAGACACGGCGAAAGTAGACATACTGCTTGTTGAAGTGAGCGCGGAACGACAGCGGAGCGCCCGTCGGAGCGCCCGTGACACCCAGGCCCGCGTCGTCCATAATACCATTCAATCTTAGTATTACGGACCGCTGTTAGCGGTATAGCTCGCTTCGCTATCTGTAACGTGATTTTTCTGTATACTAGAATAATAAGACTTGGGGAGCGTCAAGTGTAAATAGAGTCTTAGAGGAGGCATGGAAACGTCGAGTGCGTCGAGCATAACTCACAAATCCGTCGGGCCGAGGATCCGTGAGGTTGTACGCGATCACAAAATTTTTATATCCCTTTTATTCTTTACAATTGGCAGAAAGTTCCCAATTTTTTGCGACATCCC
>QLOU01009072.1:1948-30951 GCA_003313715.1 Russula abietina
GTTGCATGGACGTCGTCGTCGTCGACGTATGTGGACCATATATAAGTGGTGGGGTCGCAGACCAAAGCAGAGTTGACATGCTCGTCGTCGTCGATGGATTCAATATGTGCAGTCGTCGCGCGATCAATACTATTGTTGATGAGATGGGATTGATTTATGGCAGGAGTCGTAGAACTCTGGGTGTCCGTGGCGAACGTTTTGGGACGGACATTGTTGTCTTTGGAACGCTGTGAGGGTGGTAGGTGGATGTTCCATGGTCCACGCCACCCTTGTCGATATTGCCCTTCTTTCGCACCTTTGTAGGCAATGCAGTCAGCGGTATCGTGTCCACGAGGGGAGCCGCACTGAGGGTTAGTGCACAACTTTTTGGCGTTCTCGGGGTTCTGTCCGCGTGCACGTTTAGCAGGTGGTGTAGAGCTGGAGGGGTCAGAAGCGTTAAGAGACCGTTTCTGGGCATTAGAACGTTTCTGGGCGTCGTAGCGTGCTGAAAAGATATGTGACGAATTTTGAAAGTCATCGTGATGCCTATACCAATACTCATCACGAATGGCTGTGGTGATCGTGCTAGAATCGATGGTGGTTTGTTTTTCGTCACAGTCGCGCACTTTGTTACGGAGGCCAGAGAGAAAGCTTCTCCAGGCGTCGTCCTGGGGCATGAGATCAAGAATGGTGAGGGCAAAGTCGCGGTCGTGCAGTCGCTCAGTGTCAAGATCACAGAGAGAGTTGTGCAAGCCTTGCATATCGTTAAGCCACTTGGCGACATTCATTTCGGGAAGACATCGATAAGCCATAATTTCGCCTTTTATTGTTGCGGCACGGAGCGAATTTCGAGGCTGATAAATGGAGCGAAGGTTGGCCCACGCGTCCTTGGCATATGTAGCACGCTTGACAAGGTGTAGTTGGTGGCTGGGGACGGCGGAAACGATGCGAGACAGTGCAGTGTTGTTGCCATCTAACCATGGTTCGGCGTCACGAAGTGCCTTGTCGTATTCGTCATGATTGCCAGGGATGCGTATTGTGGTGAGCTGGTCATTGTCATTCATGCCGTGGTAAGTGGCAGAGTCACGTAGATGGGGAATGACAGGTGGAACCGATGTCGGTCCTTCGATATATTTGAGGAGATTCCACTCGCGGAGTTTGTGATAAGACTTAGTTTCCCATTCACCGTAGTTGTTGTTTGTGCCATCATCGGTGATTTTGGGTAACTCGCTTCGGTGTACAGTGTCGTCGTTGGGCATAGTTAGTATAGGGGTTGGAAAGACTTTTGGGAAGATAATAGGGGTGAATTGGTAGCACAGCAGGTCAGACGTGGCCCATAACCTGTCAGACAACTGGTGTGACGAGAGAGACGATAAATATATAAAAATACAAGATATACACAGTAGTACTAACCTGGTGTGACGAGAGAGACGATAAGGAGTCTCCTCGCACACCAGGGGACTATATACAGCCCGAAGACAGGGGCTCTTCGGGGGAGAACTCGGGCATGACCAAGAGACCATAGTCATCATGCGGTCATGCTATCCACAACAGTCCGTGACGGGTGGAGGCGGGAGCAGACTCCCAACAAAGGTAGTGGCACTCCCGGATGCACTCGCTGCAGGAGAAGAGCGCCCGTGGAGTTGGTCCTCATCGAAGTCTTGTTGTGGGCAAGGTTGGGGGGAAAGACGGAAATCATTCATCTAATAAAGCAAATGTGACGGATTGCAAGAGTTGCTGTTGTGTATATGCACGTACTGCAATAGTATGGGCTTATGACTGAGTTTTCAGAAGGGGATCTAGGTTGGGGTTTTGGTTTTGGCCATCGTAGGACTGGCATTTTATAGGTGGGGAAGAATGCAGAAGAAGTGTATAATATCGGTACTACGTCCTGTCCTGACCTGGTTGTGTTTCCCGATCAGATCTTTGTACGAGAAAAGGACCCCGGACGACTGTTGCACGGAATGGGACCCCGGAAGACTGCCAAATTTGGGCGAGTGAGCCATCTAGTGACCCATGGGCCGTCTGGCTTCCCCCCGACCTTGCCCATGCAACGCACTAGAACTGGTCTCCCCTCCCCGTGATGAATGAGTCTGTCCACGACCCTCATACCTCCATAAATGGCTACTCAATCCCGTTGCATCGACCATGCCATCAACCATGGTGGCCCTCAACCTCAGGACTCCCCTCCCCACCGGCGATGAATGGGTCTGTCCACGACCCTCATGCCCACAAGCGAACCACCATAAATGAGCCTTAATCCCGTCGCATCGTCCACTGCCATCGACCGTGGCCGTCAACCCCAGACCTCATTCTATTCAAATGGGTCATTATGGGCAGAACACGGTGTACCCCCCCCATCATAGGACCATAAATAATGGTACAATATACAAAGTTAGCCCTACCTGTTGGGATGAACCTGACCTACCTTCTCTGCAAGGCCTTGCACCAAGGGTCCCGGGCCTACTTTCCGGGTGCGTGTCAGGAGTAACTTATCATGCTTACCTATCGTGGACGCACGAGGATGGGCTCTCTGAACCGTCTAAAGTTTGGTCTAGTCCCGCTGCGCGTTTCGATGGCTTACCTGCTCTCGCCTCACCCGCAATCACACAATCATCATACTCGGATGAACAAACGTAGCCATATTTTGCCAAGCCATTAACGCATTAGCGATAAACCTGCTGGTGCCGTGGCTGTGGATCCCCGTATACAGTGTTGCAATGGTGTCATCAGGCCAGCTCCGTCGATATACTCAACACCAACGCCACCTGTTATTCTTCCCTCCACTCCATTATCAGACTCGGCCCAGCCTTTTTGAATATCAGTCTTATGGTATATCACGCAGTGTCTGGTGATAGGTGCGGGTGCGGTGCTGGACCCAGCTGTGCCTCGATGGACCGTTATCTCATACCCGCGGTTTTCGGGTATTCCATGTGTTCACACAGTAAAAAAATTCCTTCTTTTACATTGTTAACAATGTAAGGTGTGTGTCTGGCACATTCTCAGAATGTGCCACGTTTCTCCGCCTGGTCAATGTCCTGTTATCTCCAGCCGCAACCCTTGTGACGTCATTCCGCGCAATCACAACCCTCGCGGTCGTCTTTATACAGTATGCTAGTTGTTTTTACCACCGCCATGCGCATGATCAGCACAGCGAAGACCTTCCTCACGCGTACCAGACGATGCTTTTTTGAGCGGGTCTCTGTGGCACGGTCAGCGCGTTGTCCTCGCAGCTGGCTTCAAAGACGGTGCTGCATCCCGTTTCGGAAGAAGATGGACCTTTTCAAATATGATGTGGCGCTGGCGTGGAAGCCAACCGCTGCATGGCTGCACTAGTAAAATGTATATAGTGTTCGGTGAAAAAATAAAATAACATGTTGTCGCTGTCGTCGCCCGGCGCTGACGACAACTTGCAACAAAATTCTCACGAGTTATTTTGTGCTGAACGTGATCCAAATAGGAGAAGCGCCGCGGATCACGGCACCTGACCGGCCTGACTGATGACTCGATGACGTGGACTCAGAAGAGAAGAGAAGATATTCACAACATTCTCAGCGAATTTGACTTCTCATGATCATGGCAATGGTACGGCCATCTTCCTCAACCTCGCACAAGCTGGGCGATGCGGAGAAACAATACTCTAGCTTATGCGGAATTGACGGCGCGGCAGGTAACAACAGCGACACTACTGTACTGTATCATAATATTTTAATAATTGCCACAAAGCTGCTCTGGCTGAGAGGGAACGGTTATGTTATCTTATCATCCCCCACCTACACCTACTCTCGACCTTCTCGATCTCACCTCCCGCCGCGGCTCTGGTGCCGCAGCGTGTTTCTTTACGTCTACAGTACACCATCGAAGCATTCGACGATCTCACCTTGCGGTTCGGCTCTCGACCCTCCCCAATGGCGCTTCCGGTAACCCATCTCACTCTCCGTGATCTCTAGTCAATGTAATTTATGGTAAAAAAAAAGTTTGTGCCATTCTCGGTCAGATGTCTCTATATGCAACCTCGCCGTTAACCTTTTTCATATCAAATGTTTACTGTTCCCGGCTTTCTCTTTCTATCCGGAAGTACCCGAAGCCCCCATTGGTGACGGTGAGTTTAGAGTGCCGATTTGGTCATGGCAGATCGCCGCCCTACTATCTCCAATGCGTATTCTACAACGCCCTCTTTTTCCTTGGGTGGTCTAATTCATTCAACACCAAAACTGAAATCACACGTCCCCGCAGCTATAAATGATCAGCACAGTGAGTGCCGTGTCGAGTTGTTACCCTTCGCCCTCTCCGCCTTTGCTCAGGACACGCGTAACGTAATCTCCCACCTCAATCCATCTTGCACCTGGAGTCTGACACCTTTTCTTTTTGGTTTGGTTATACGAACACTGGTTCGTCCACGACCAAAAGCATAGCCCAACACAAGTCCCCTTCTAAATATCCAGCCATAGACATATAGTCTCATACCGATATAGTACGTACCTATTAGACTTACAAATCTATCACACTCACTTTGTTAGATGGCTTTCCCGCAACAACACGAGGTCCACTTTCCAGGGGACCCATCTTATGCAGAAGATGCGCTCTGGGGAGCCACTGCCTTCTCGCCCCCCCAGCTCCCACAATCAGCGCCTTCGCCCTGGCTTCATCCGTTAACGGGCCAGCCGTACGGTCATGCCGGTGTACTGGGGAATGCCGTGGTCAGTAATTGGCACCGTAAAATCTCCCAACTGGCATTCACGAGGACCCATACACCTGTGTTGTATTTAGCTCCCGTCGGTGATGAATGCTGCTGGTACTAGCCATCGATCAAACGAGAGTAGGGAGAATATCACACCACCTGTCGAAAATTCCGCCACACAAGCTCAACCACAAGACCTTCAGTCCGTTGACATGGCCTATTATGGCATGGTCAATGATTCCCCTCCGCCACAGGGACATCGCGGTCACTTTATCGGTGATAATGCCGGAATTGTTCAGGATGTCCCGACCAAAGCCCTAGCTGCCCCGCCAGCACCTGTGTGTAGTAACCTCATTTTTTTGTGTGCATATACCTAACCATACCCTTCATTAAAGGTCATTGACGCAGTGAATGACGAGCCTCAGCAGGCAGCAATAGGCCCGGCTCTAGCCTTCGATGACATTCCTGACCAGGGCCCTGTTCCCAATAGGCGGGCCACTGAAGTCCTTTGGGAACTGGCAATTCTCTACTTGAACGATCCCCATTCGCGTGTTGTCGCGATTCGTATGGGACCCGGCCGTGACGATGAAGTGACGGTGGACTTTACCCTTAGGTTGACTAACCTCTGAGGTCGCGATTGGTCGGGCCGGACGTGTACTTCGTTGTCATCAAATATTGTGTATTTCGTAGGCATTGTGCCAACTTTTGAATGCTCATCGTGGATCCTAAGACGCAGTAGTGAGAAAAACAAACAGAAAAAGGTCATAAAACCACCGTCAGCACCGATCCCATTCGGGTCTCAGTGAGACCACGAAAAAGTGGGTAGAGAAGGGAAACCGACCTGCCAGTACAAATATTCCGACGACTGCGTACACTCCCAAGATAGAATTTTGACAATCCCGTGAGCGGAAAGAGGGTGAGCATGGTGGGATATATGCATGTGCGTCGCCCGACGTCTGTAGAGTCACCGAAAGCGATCATCAAAAGAGCGAGAGACCATACATAAAAGCAAATGGCTAAAGGAAGGTTAATATACTCGCAAAGAACATTAGGGGTGACATGATGTTCAATGCACCAGTCCGTGGTTACTGTCTTTCCGATGATTTTTATCAGATAAGAGGTGTAAAGTTCAGTTGGTGGGAGATATAGTGGGGATAGGGGAAAGTGCAGGAAACGTGGAATGTGGAATGCAAAGTACTCTGGTTTGCGACGGAGCCGCAGGATAGGCGGCGGCCAACTCGGACGCCCGAGCCTGCGTTAACGATGGCGACGAGGTAGGAGGAAAGGTGATACGAGACCGTCAGAAGGTGCACGTGCGTGCATCGGTGAAACGACGAAGGTTAGCACTGTTGGTCGAAGGGTCCAGAATCTATTCATGAATGGGATAGATGTGCCATATTGCTCTTGTCTATTGGCCGCAGTGTTTTCTGCCGTACAGTATTCCGAAACTCGAGCGCCACCGTACGTTACAATTGCCAGCACAGGGCGGCAGGGAGCCAACGAGAATCATCGGAGACGTCGGAGTGAGGATATCCATCGGTGGTGGCGGCGGCGTTGGTGAGGAATGGCAGAGAGTGGCTGTGAGCTGATATATATTTCCGGATTGGGCAAGGGCAAGGGAACTTCGGAGCGGAAAGCGTGCCTGATTCCCATCGATAGTGGTCACATCTCTCTCCCCGTCGCCATGCCAATGCAGACACTCTGGTGTCGGACGCCCATCCTGCGGCTTCAAACTGGAACGCAGACCAAATTGACGTGTACATCACCTAACCCCTGGTCCTCTGAAGAGATTTTCATTTCACAAACAGCGACAACGGACAAGGCACAATGCACGCATAGTAATGCCCACACCATTCGTTCTATTCAGTTTTCATAGTTTTTTTTTTTTGACATTTCTTCATACTCCGGCACAGTTCCTGACATCATTCTAGCCAGTGCAAGTGACATAGTACTAGGGACAAGCCTGTACTTAAGTCACCCTCGCTCGTCAAGGGAAGGACAGTTACTGATCTTTATCAAATTCAGTGTGTTTCTTTTACTTTTCTTAATTTTCTCGTCCGGCTCGCTCGGCCTTCGCGTCTGGAGCTGTTGTCAATACGCAATTGTCAACACAGTCCTCTCTTGCTCCTTGGGCCTTCTTGTCTCTCCTCTCTCCTCGGATCTCGCAGCCACTACTAGCCTTGCTACACTTCTAATTCATATTCATCACCCAAAGCCTCAGTATCTACACGTTCACCGTAACGCGGGCAAAGTTCAACTTCTGGGCCCGAGATCGAGCTGCGTATAGGTGCACCGACCTTTATCGACGACATCGGAGACCTCGTCAAAGGCACAGCCATCGCGGTTTTGGTTGATCACATGGGTGAGGACGGGCATTGTAAAAAGGAGTTAGGATGAGGTGGTGGTGTGTCCGGTCCCTTCGAATACGAGTAACTGACGTCGGGGTTCATGGGGATAACAAGTGTACGTAATCGGCAACCGCCGCATAGCTGCACGGAGGTAATTTTCCAAAGGGCAGAAGCTACAGGCGAAGTGTCGGATCATGTGTATCAGACTACTATCAGTGCGTGGTGAGCAGCCCAAAAGTGGTTCCTGCGTATTTTGCCATTTCCAACGCTTTGATTTTGGGGACTCATAACACAAATAGATTGTGTGCTGTGCTTTTACATGTTATCAGTTCCGCCTCCGGTGACTGTCAGGCAAATTAATCTCACTTTTTGAACTCCGCGAGCACAACCAGGTACGAAAAACCATCAACCCCACTTTTGGCTTCAAATACGCAAGGTTAGTGTCCCCCTCCCCCCAACACGAGTCTCCTTCTAAATACCCAGTTTTACACACAATCTCAAACCGATACAGTACGTACTAGATACACTTGCAAAACCATCCCACTCACTTTGTTAGATGGCCTTCCAACAACATGAGGTTTACTTTCCAGGGAACTTACCTCATGCAGCAGTTGCGCCCCAGAGTGGCACTGCCCACCCAGCTCACTGGCACCTACAGTCAGCACCCACTCTTTACCCTCGTCCATTACTGGGCCAGCCGTTTGATCATACCGATGTACTGCGGGATGTTGAGGTCAGTAATTAGCTTCGTGATATTCTGCCACTGGCATCCACGATGATGCATATTCCCCTACCTCAGGCTGTCGAAAACCAAGCTCAACCACAAGACCTGCAGCATGTTGACCTGGGCTGTTATGGCATGGCCTATGATTATCCTCCACCACAGGGGGATCATATCGGCGACAATACTAGAATCGTTCAGGGTGCCCCCGCCCAAGCCCAACACGCCCCACCAGCACCTGTGTGTCCTAACCTCGTTTTTTGGCGTGCACATACCTAACCGCACCCAGGTGATTGACGCAGTTAATGACGAAGTTCAGCAGGCAGCAACAGGCCCGGCTCTGGCCTTCGATGAACTTCCTGACCAGGGCCCTGTTCCCAATAGGCGCGCCGCTGACGTCCTTCGGAAACTGGCAATTCTCTACTTGAACGATCCCAATTTGCAAGTTGTCACGATTCGTATGGGACCCGGCCATGACGATGAAGTGACGGTGGACTTTACCCTTAGGTTGACTAACCTCTGAGGTCGCGATTGGTCGGGCCAGACGTGTACTTCGCTGTTATCAAATATTGTGTATTTCGTAGGCATTGAGCCAACTTTTGAATGTCCATCGTGGATCCTAAGACGCGGTAGTGAGAAAAACAAAAAGGTCAAAACCACCGTCAGCACCAATCCCATTCGGGTCTCACCCAAAAAAATGGGTAAAGGGAAATCTACCTGCCAGTACATAAATCCCGACGACTGAGTACACGTCTGCGATAGATAATACCATACAGCAGAGCGAGCGCGACGAGCGCGCATGGCCAAAGGAAGGTTGATGTATTCGCCAAGAATATTGAGGATGTTAAGGGGTTCGTTGCGCCAGTCTGTCATCGCTGTCTTTTAGGCGACATTTTTCAGAGAAGTGTGAGGCTGGTAGGAGATGTAGCGGGGATAGGTGCAGGGGAACATGGAGTGTGGGATACAAGTACCGACCTAGTCTGGGATGATAAAGTCGCATGATAGGCGATCGACGCCCAAGTCTGCACTAGCAATGGCGACGAGGCAGGTGGAAAGGAATATATGCAGACCGATTGTCCCCTGTGGAGACCGAACCCTGCTATGGACCTGGTGTACGCCGGCTCACCAAGTACGCAGGCGACTTGAACTGCTTTCGGTAAACTGGGTTGAACAGACCCCGGCGATGATGAGCCGTGGAAGTCTACGTCCCAGCGTCGGTACTTGTATCAATGCTCACTAACGGGCGCACACGATGGATATCACATACCGAATTCATGACTCCGAAGATGAACATTATGTAGTTCCCATCAACAATTTGCATCTTTATGCAAATAATGGATATCAGTGGCCTTTCTGGACGACTCGAACCTTGCTGGCCGTCACCACATGAATGCCGGAGCGTGGTGGCAAATTCCGTGGGAATGGGGACCGTTAGCGAAACAGACCGAAACCTGCGCCGCGGCGTTACGCGTGTATTTTGCGTCGGCCCGCGGCGCGGCGTCGGATGTCTGCGAGCTTCACTTATCAGACCATTCATTGGTGTATTTCCTGCTCCCCTCCCCTTTCAAATTTTTTTGTTTTATGGGGCGCGTTACCCCTCGCATCCAAGTATCTTTGCTGCAAATTCTCACGCAGATTTCACCCTCCACACTCAATGCGCAGGCGTGTTTGCCACTGAGGAGCGCTCAACCTGCCCTTCTTGGATCACTGGACCTTCAGCGCTTCAGCGCTTCAGCCTTTGCCTTCAGGGCCTTGGAACTATTCCTTCATGTTTCGGAATGTCAAACAGACGCAAGTCCATAGTATCCTTCAGTAAACATTGGGCGTCCAGATCATCTGTAAGTTATGAAACAAGATATGAAAGGGGCACATTTTGTGTGACGTGGTCCTCAAAAAGTCACCTTGGGGAGGGACGATTGGTGACCGTCTACTGCTGCAGGGGTGTAAACACTGTACTTTTGCCTGCGTCGATGATTCGTCGCTCGACAACCGATGTTCTTGTTACAAGTAAAGTTCTCTACTACTAAGTGTTGTGTTTCCCTCGTTCCTTCGACCCTGTTTTTTGACATCATGATCGCCTCCATGGAACCACGTCCATCGACTTCCTCTGACTCTCGCCCTCCAATTGCGAAATTAAAATTTGAGCTTGATCATGGAGAGCACTTCGGCAAGATCATCGCTAGGATGGACACCGTGACGCGGCTCAGCAAGTCCCAGACTCTGACCGTAAAATCGTAAATGTAACGTTAGACTTTGGTTTCATTCTCACTGGATCTCATTACTAGGCACAGTAGGCTAGTACCAATCGCCGCCATTCGTCTACAGTATGGTATATATCTACACTCAGAAAAGGATACATACATGTATTTCGATACTGACTTCAGGTATGCTAATCTTCCATTTCGTCCATTTCGTCCGTTTCGTCAATTTCGTCAATTTCGCCCTTCCGCGAAGTGGCAGCCACTACCTCTGTCCAGTTGGAAAACTTCCGAACTTCTTCGAGGTGGTTGAAACCAGACTTGAGAATGTCTTCATAAGTTCTCACACAACACGATTCCAGCCGATTGCATGCTTTGCGCCACCCGGACCCCTTCCGGTTATCTAGTGAATAATTGGGCAAGCGATCCATGAGACCACTGGTTTCGTCGCTCGCCCTTTGGAATATACCCAACCATTCTTCGATGAGGCCTCCAAAAACAGCGTCCTTCCAATGCCGCAGTGCGATTGAAAGCTTGGTCCCATTAGCTGTCACGTCACCCGCCCACGCGTCGAGCATGAGATCGATTCCTTTGTTTACATCCTTTGCCTCGTCTATGTCCTTGGAAGCATGGGCAATGCACCAAATGAGAAGCCAAAGGAATGACTCAAGGTCATCCAGGGCAGTGTGAATAGTCGCCCACTCCGCGTGGTAGACATTCAGAAGACGCATGGACATGAAGGCCATCGTGCCCTAAGTAGTATGGCATAAGTCCGAGGGTTTCGGAGACCAAAGGCAACTCGAACCACATACCGAGATTGATCGGGAGCTGGAGAATTCGCGCCATTTAACGGCATGGTCGCCATCGATTAAAAATCCCCGGCAATAATTCACATTTTTTGTGCAATCGAACCTAGGGAATAGATTAATATTTATACTGACGAAAGTGTTAAACGAGAACCATTACTTGTCTGATGGAGTGCGCAGGATTGGCTTTGAGTAGCGTAGGACATTTCCCGAACTTATGTCCCGGTGCAGGATACCCTTTTCGAATAGGTTGTAATGACCTAGATTGGCAAACGTGAGTAAACGTGAGGCGCAAGGGCGGACACTACTTGCCGATAATGGCATGAAGGACGCATTCCAGAAGTTCAGCCGGAGATGGTGTGCCTCCATCTGTATTATGGAGATCTACGAGCGCTTGTCCGTCCCCGGAGAACGCAATGCACTGCAACGCTCTCTCTTCAGGTTTCGGTTTATCGAGTTTCTTTTGTTTAAAGACATCCCAGAATTCGGCATCGTTGAAAAGGCGACTCGTTGAACCATGAGGATCTTCAGTCCCACACTCGTAATAGCCTATGACATCTGCGTTGCCAAACAGGCCAGCGACCTGGGAAAATAGTGGACCCTCCCGAGAATCTCCTTTGATCTGATAAGTGAGTTTGTAAGTTATCTTGTCCGGAAGGCGATCTACCCCCTGGGTCAACGTTAGCATCCGAGACTCCATCTTATGGTTAGGGATCCGATTGGTGGCTGGGTATGCGATAAATAAGTGAAGTCTCGGACTTAGAATCGCATGCACATACCCTGCAGGCTGTGTACGGTGGTGGAACGACCCCGCAAGCTGCCGCGCATGAAAAGGAGACGGACAGATTCATAATATCTATTGTTGATGTAAAAGATATCCTGAAAGCGTGTGGGATCAAGGCCGTAAGAGACCTCATCTTTGATGGATAGGATGCCGACGATGTGCTTCACGAGACCATTGAAACCGTTGCGTTCCGTAATTTTGAGCGGACGGGATGATGAAAGCCCGGCATGATGAAAAGCAAACACATACGCTTCCATTTTATCATATCGGAAGCCTATGCCGAGGCTGAAGAAGCGCCTTTGGTTGCTTAAGACACAACAGCGGGCGTAAGTCCCAGATTGCCGAATCATATCCTTAAGCGAGAGCTTGGATTCGAAGACAATTTCGATCTGTTCCCAAGATAACCTTGGCTGAGCAGGCTCTTCAGCCTTTCTGGAGCGCTTTTTATCAGGTTCATCGGCTGGCTCGGACTCCTTCGTTTCGGTTGGAAGCTCGCCAATAGTAGGGTCAGGCTGAATAGGCTCTTTAACCTTTTCAGCCTTTCTGGCGCGCTTTATAGCAGGTTCGTCGGCCGGCTCGGGCTCTTTCGTTTCAGTTGGAAGCTCGCCGATAATGCCAACCCCGTCCGGCTTTAAGCGTCCTTGGCTACCATACAATTCTTTGACTTCTTGCCCGAAAGGGTAAAAGCGGAGTCCTCTGAGCAGAGATTGTGATATGTGTGGATTGGCGGTATCGATGATCTTGTTTAGTAGGTGTGCCAGAGGTTCGTATGAGTTGTCTTCGCTAGTGAGCTTTATAGGGAGCCGAGGATCGGTTGCGGACGAATCGCCGTCAAAGTGTAGTGCCTGGAAGGTGGTCTGCAGCTCGCCGGTCACGGCATCCACAATACTGGGGTCAGCATAAAAGGCGCCGTTCTCGTTGGTAAAGTCGACAGTGTATATTGCATCTTTCACCTCGTCCTTGGCCTTGACCTTCGTTTCAGACTGAGGGCTTGACCCCAAGCTTCCTTCCATCGTGGAAGGTGTTAGCGATACTGTCACGGCCGGCTCGGGGTGGCGGGTCAAACCCGGCATCACCACCGGCCGAGATCCTTGAGAGGCCATGATGAAGTGAAAAGGGGGATTGAAAGAGATTGGAGTAGTGTCGAAGGTGAGGATCACTTTGACTTCGAGGGACAGTTGTTCGGAAAGGTGCTCGAAAGCGATCGGGAGCGAGTCTGGGCATCGGTTATGATGATTACACGTATTTTAAACGAGGCGCTAGAGACCCTTAATCAGCGTCGTTAATGTATATATAATAGTTATTTATTAAATGTTTTCACCTCTTTCACCTCGCGTTGATGACTTTGTATGATTCGCAGACATTCGCTGGCCCGTTTGATAATAATCGCTCGTTGGGGAATCCCTTTTTGGAGGAAGAACAGTGCAGTAACGTACCGTACTATCCCTCTCAAAGGGATTTTCGGCGATCGTCTGACGATTAGTTGGACTCGTGGTCCTCGTGGCTTTTCGTGGCAGAAAGTTTTTCATGGTTCGTGGTCATGGTGTGGTTGGCTTACAAATCATTCGCGTGTTACTCTCTTTCTTCTCTCCATAAATACCAAGCGCGTCGAAACATGGAAATCTAGTACAACGGGTATCCCATAAGAGAACAAACGTATAGTGAGTTACACGTCTATTTTCAAACTGACGCCTTCAAGTTCCCGTCGTAACGATTATTCTGCGCTGAAGACTCGGATGCAAGGATACGTTGCAGTAACCTCAGCCGGCGCGTCTAACTACCAGTCGTGGAGCGGTATCTGTTATCGGTTAGGTTCTCTCCTGTGGCGGTATTTGGTTTTCGTTCACGAGGACAACTGGAGGAAGGTACCTGATCCACGTGTGGATTTTTATACCCGAGTAAGTCGCTATCTTAAACCCCACCACTTCCACCTCAGAGACTGGTTCCAATCACCCTATTCTCTCTGATGTCCTCTCTGTGGTACGTCTAGGAATTTTGATCACCACATTGCCATAATAGGGCCCTAATCGATCCTTACGTACTTACGTACTAGGCGGCGTCTCGAACCTATCCTCAATACCCCCTGCTGATCTTTAGGATCACCAAAAGATTCCTTCTTAGGAAAGGATTCAGCCAGCAATCAGGTCAAAGTACGTTATTGTGCAGCCTGAGTGTGCACGACGAACGCTGACGCCAGGTACTTGACAAGCGCGCGTGACATTTGACATGCCTCCCGACGACGTTCTCCTAGACATTTTTGATTTCTTCTTAATTGATTCTACCTTTTATCCGTGGACGTGGGCAACTCTAGTTCACGTCTGTTCGAGATGGAGACGGGTCATCTTTGCGTCACCGCGCCGGTTAGACTTAGACCTTCAATTTCTCTGCACGCAGCACGCCACTGAGGAGTTTACTGCTCCATAGAGATAAAGATATAGAAACAGAAACGGGTGAAGAGTTGGGGATGGGGTAGCGAAGATGATGAACTTGGAGAGGTCGTTTGAGTTGTTCTCGGTCAGCTCTGTCAGTATCAGCTGCCATGTGCCGTCATCCGAGTCAGGTGTTGTAGCAGCAGTCTTCCGGTGTGAACGAATCATTTGCGAACTACGACGCCTCACTTTCAAACACTGATAACTAACCCCCCTCCTTTTCTGCACCACTCCCACCTTCGCCTCCCAGCCTACTACCGTTCCTCCCCCTCCCATCCGTCGCCATTTATCTACTGGCTCTCAACTCAGGCGGATGAGCCATAACTGCTCTCGACGAGAACGGTGAGTGTAACATTCCTTCCATCCACAGGTATGTTTCCTTCGTAGAAGGTGATTCGTAGCAGGCGTACGATTTTGCCGCATCTGGTACTCAGGCACGAATGTTCCCCTCGACAAACAAGGGTGTATAATAGTAACGCCCAACTGAAGAGAGTCGGGCGCAGTCTTCGGGGTCCGGCATAGCCTCGAGGCAAGTCAGGCTAATCTACGCTGTCATGTCTGCAGAGCCGCTCTTTGATCCTTCGCTCAAAAGGCGTAGCAAGAAAAAACAAGTTGCGTTCACGGAGGATCCCCTCGGGGTAGATGCAGATCCTACTGTACCTGCACCTTTCTCAATATGCTCCGTGCTGGGTGGTTAATGGAGGCACTAACACATTATCAGGGTAATATTCCTGTTACCATATCAGGGTTACCTGGGCACGAGCAAACTGCCGACATTGGGCGGCGCTACGGTTGTGATTCATGAGTATAGCCCTGATCACGATGTATCGGGTACATTGATGAGTAAGTCACATAATCGTTTTGAGAGGAGCTCATCTTTCGTCGAATTCTGAAGGTCCCGACTACCCTTCATCCGTGACGGATCTCAGCAAAGACAAGGTTCCTACGACCTACGATAACGACAGACATCCATCACGCGTGCGTCTGGTAAAAACAAAACCTATCCACTACCTCGTAAATTGTATTGCTTCCACAGATGGCTTCTCAAGAGGAAGTCTAGCAACAACGACCGTAGTAGTCCAGTAATCAGAATACAAAAGCGGCCATAAACAAAAGAAAATCAGGGAAGACATGGATGGCATGAAATAGGTACTCGCGTCAATGAAACATGGCTTAAGGCCTCGGAAGATCCAAAACCTTAGAGGTTAGTCAATCTGAGGGCAATGACCACCATCACACCATCAGCTTGGCTAGGTCCCATTCGAATCCCAGCAACTTGTGAATTGGGGTCGTGCAAGTAGAGAAGAGCAAGTTGCCGAAGGACTTCAGAGGCCCGTCCATTGGGCGGAGGGTCCTGGTGAGGCAATTCATTGAGGAAGGCTGGAGCGGGACCTGCTGCAGCCTGCTGGATTTCGCCGTTAAATTCGTCAATCTCCTTTTGCAAGTGGTGAGAAATATGGTTAGATATGTATATGTGGTAACGTAATATCAATACACACGGGCGCTGGTGGGGCGACATGAGATTGGATTGGGGCATCCTGATCAACTCTGGCATTGTCGCCGATAATGTGATCATGTTGCCCCTGTGGCGCGGGGTAATCATTGGCTATGTCGTAATAGCCCATGTCGACGTACTGCAGGTCTTGTGGTTGAGCTTGAGCGGCAATGTTTTCGACAGATGGGGGCCCATCTTCCCTTCTGGGCCTTCCCTCGTTTGGTTGACGATCAGTACTAGTAGCATTCACTGATGGGAACTAAAAACAACGCAGGCGTATGAGCTCTTGTGAATGGGGAATAACACGATGCCAGTTACTACTGACCACATCCTGTGCCGTTAGTACACCGGCATAATCACGAGGCTGGCCCGGAGGTGGACGGTAGGACGAAGGTGCGGATTGCGGATGCTGGGGAGCCGGGGAGGCAGCGGCATTCCAGGGCACGCCTGCTGCATGTGATGAGTTTCCTGAAAATTGATCACCGTATTGTTGTGGGAAACCGGCCATGTAACAGTGTACAGTAATGCGACGGATTTTCAAGGGCTAGCACAGTACTGAGTATGGGTCTATGAGCAAGTGAGAAGGGGATCTACGTTGGGGTTTGATTTTGGCCATCAGAACTGATCTTTTATATTCACAGTGAAGGAGGCAACTGAAGTGTCTTTGGATTGAGCCCAATTGAATGGTTTCCGGGTTTCCGTTTCCGAATTGCGTTGCGTTATCGTTGAGTATCCACTGAGGTTATTTGTATTTGATTTGTGCCTGTCATTTGACGCCGGTCAAAACAAAAACGGGACTCCAAATCGTCCACTTTTTCCCACGCGATCTCAACCAAATGCTGTACAGTACCTGCCTCTACTTCGTGTCCCCGGCTGCTCTCATGGGCCCTTCCCTTCCCCATCAACATAGATCTCTGAATCTCCTAGACAACTGCTATCGGGTCTGACCCCGGTCACCCTAGTCAGCTTGTCTGGAAAACCACACTGTCCCATCGCTTGGCTCATGCGTTTACTGGCTTGTATCATATCAGCAGAACGGGTATCACACCCAACTATCAGTCGTTCCGATGATGATAGAATAACCAACATAAGCAAAACCTCATGTCAGAGCCGAGAGCCGGAACCGGAATGTTGACTTTGCTCTTCGAGTGACGCGCTGGCCCTTGTTTCTTTTTTGGCCCATTTCGCTCTCCAGAGAAATTCCCCGCTAAATTCCCCAGCCCCGCTCCCCAGAACTTCCTACGTCGCCTGGACGGGAGGGTGCTTGCTACCTGGCCTCGGCCGCTGGCATATCCGACGATGGCGATTACTAGTAGTAGTCGATTATTACAAGAGGCGGCCGTACACTTTCTACAATCTCATATAATAATCAAGATAATATTTGCTACCGCTCTCAGGCTCTGGATGGCGTTTCTCTCTAAGGTGATATTACATGGAGCCTAGGGCCAGCTGGCAACGCAATCTCGGGCCGGTTGCCTATCCCGCGGCTTGGCTTCGTCGACTAGAGTACTGTACTGCACACTCCACGTTCCCCGCGCCTTTCCCTACACCCGCTGCATCTCCCACTAACCCCACCAACTTCACACCTTTTTCATGAAAAGTCATCGGAAAGACAGCAACGGAGGACTGACGCAATGAAACGTCGTGACAGTGGTGACACCCCCAATGTCCTTCGCGAGTACAGTATATTAACCTTCCTTTGTCCATGCGTGCGCAGGACAGGTGCGTTCGACGCGCTCGCTCTACTGCATGGTGTCTTCCTCATCTGATGATTGCTTTCGGAGACTCTACAGGCGCCGGAGTTGGGCGTCATACATGCATGTATCCCACCACCCATTCCCTCTGTTCGCTAGCGGGCCCGCCGGTTGGTGTTATCTATCGCGATCGGGCGGGTGCTTAGTCGTCGAGATCTACGCACTGGCAGGTAGGTTTCCCTCACCCATTTCTTTACCGTCTCACTTATGCCCGAATGAGATCGGTGCTGACGGTTAGTTTTATGACCTCGGCTCTCCTTTTCTCACCACATCTTAGGAATCGCGGAAATATTGCGATGTCATTCTCTTCCAAAGAGTATTGACTGAAAGTAATTTGACTCGCCTGACGAACTGAAGACCGCATTACATTCACGAAGACGATGGTTGCTGTGAGGAGTGACTCGGCTACGGAGACAGACTCGGAGTTATGGACTCTAACTCGTGTCGGTTCAACCACGCCAGTGTCGACCATGGAAGGACAGTACAATAATAACTCATTTTCGTGATCTGCCAGTACTTGGCTGGCGCGGTGCAGCACTGCTTGCCATCAGACAATCAATCACTCGGGTGTACCACGCGTGCTTTTGGCGAATTTGTCATCCGGTACGTACGACTTCCCACGTTTTGGAAATTTAGATAAAGATAACAGCGCATATCCCAACGCATGCGACAGGGAAGGCAAAACAACGAACTTTGTTGTCCAAACAAACAAAAAGACAGCTATAACAAGGACAAACAGGAAAGGAAGAAGACATGGATGGAGACGTTACATACAGTACTTACATAGAACTCACATCGACACAACATGGCTCAACGCATACAAAATACCCAATATTTGGGTTAAGTAAATGTCCCTGGCCTGCCAGGCCGACCAATTCGCAACTTCAGAGGTTAGTCAGTTTAAGGGTAATATCCACCGTCACTTCACTGTCGTTCCCAGGTCCCATACGAATCGTGACAAGTTGCGAATTGGGATCGTTCATGTAGAGAAGTGCAAGTTCCCGAAGGACTTCAGAGGCCCGCCTATTGGGGACGGGGTCCTGGTGAGGAACGTCCTCGAGGAAGGCCGGAGCGGGACCTGCTGCAGCTTGCTGAACATCTTCATTAAATGCGTCAATCACCTTTGGTGAGAGTATAGTCAGATTGATGTATGGAATTAAGTGAGGTCAGCACGCACGGGGGCTGGTGGGACATGGGCTTGGAAGGGGACACCCTGAGGGACTCTAGCATGGTCGGGGATAATATGATCGTAGTGCCTGTATGCTGTGTCGCGCGTTAATATGCGTTAATATCCATTGCGACGCACTGTACATCGTCTTGCAGTTGATCACGTGCAGTGAGGCTTTCTATAAATGGGCGTATATTCTCCCAGTCCTCGTCTATAGCAACATTCGTAGATGGAAACTAGTAAAATGGCAAACACGTGTGAATCTTTACGAATGGGAGAAGATACGATAACCAGCCACTGACCATATCATCCCGCAGTATGCCGGCGTCTCCCCAAGGTTGGTCCGGAAAGGGACAACGGCTGCCAGTGGACGAGGGTGCTGATTGTGGATGCTGGGGAACCACGAAGGTAGTCGCACTCCCGGATGCGCCTGTTTCAGGAGAAAAGACCCCGTGGAATTGACCCTCATCAAAGTCTTGTTGGGGGCAAAGTTGGGGGGAATGGCGGAAATCATTCATCTAACAAAGCAAGTGTGATGGATTGCATGAGTTGCGACCATGTATATGCACGTACTGTAATAGCGTGGGCTTATGACTGAGTCAGACTGAGCTTTCAGAAGGGGATCTAGGTTGGGGATTGGTTTTGGTTTTGGCCATCGTAGAATAGGCATTTTATAGGTGAGAAGGATGCGGAAAGGTGTAGGAACTAAAAAAAAAAGCGTATCGTCCATTAAATCATTAAATCTAAGTTTTCCGGCGGTCGAGCCTTTAGCGCGTCATCACGGCTGCCTCCGGCGCCTCCCTGCGGGTGAGGTGGGTCTACCCGAGTCTTATGTTCGACAACCACTGGCACTACTCCTCCGTATTCTTTGTTGACTTGACTTGACACCCCGATTGGGCCGATTTTTGACTGTTGGCTTTAGCTAAAACTTTCGTTACTCCTACTCCCCAGAGACCATTGGCCAGCTAACTGTGAACCCTAAAATGCTAACCGCTGCAGAGGATGTTGAAATGAGGGTCCTACTCTTGTCATATGATGCGCAAACGCAATTATTTTTTACTACAGTAGTCCAGGCGCTTATATGTGCTTATATCCCACACCATTCAGAGACATAAGGCCGGATTGGCAATCAGCCAAAACTTTTTGGGGCATACAGGTACTTTTGTCCCATCATGGGTGATGTGTCGACAGGTCAGCGCATGATTGTCCTGGTACTTCAATTCGCGACTCTATGCCAGCTCAGGCTGTTACTGTATGATCATCGCTTTGGTTTTCAACTTTTAAAAAAAAAAAGAAGTTGCGGACGTGGAGCACCTGGGTGGTGAACACAGCCGAGTACCGAGCAACGATAACCCGAGCAAATCTAAGTTGCGGACGTGGAGCACCTGAGTGATGAACACAGTCGAGCACCGAGCTACGCACGATTCGCTCTATTAGAGCGGAGAACGTATCGCCCTTTAAACTATCTCAATCTTCAACAACATATCCCGTTATGGCCTGTCTACCCCCATACTACCCCTTACTAGCCCTCCCTGCCCATGCAAACACACTGGAACTGGCCTCTTCTCCCCGCGATGAATGGGTCTGTCCACAACTCTCATGCCCATTAAGCGAACCTCCAAACCCGTCGCATCGTCCATGCCATTGACAATGGCCTTCAATCACAGACCTCCTTCCCCAGCGATGAATATGTCGACCACCCTCACGCCCACAAGCGAACCTCCAATGGTCTTCCATAAACGAGCTGCTCAATCCCGTCGCATCCTCCATGCCATCGACCATGGGCCCATGGACTTCAACTCCAGACCTCCCCTCCCCACTAGCGATGAATGGGTCTGTCTACGACCCTCATGTCCACAAGCGAACTTCCACGAATGAGCTGAGTAATTCGTCTCACTCTCGCGTGGCTAATACTCAACCAAACATTCTATTCTAAAGGGTTTCTCGGAGGAACCTTTGCGCACTGATCTCCAACTGTGGTTGTGCATTCATTCCTCTCTATACCGAAGATCCTTGGCCTCGCCGAAACTCTTGCCGGTTGTATGCGGGAACGGAATGGTGGCTGCTTGTGGATGGAGCACACTTGCGTCGTGGGGATTGTACAGTAAGTCCCTTACCCAAACAAACTTGATTGTTGATCCCGAACTATCCACACGACAGCCGTCCGGCTTGTCCGTTCGAGCAGGCAATAACAATGGCGATGAGTCCCAATCGACAACAACTCGCTAGGTTATGCTTTCTATTCCCTCTGGGGCATCACAGGGCCTCTGAATGCGGACGACATTGGCGTGTACATTACCTAACTTCTGAAGGAGTTTCATCTTACAATCAGCGACAATGGAAAGGCACAAGGAGCGCAAAGTACCCACAACACTGTTCGCGGTCGTACTGAACTTTATTCCGCCACACCTGCGCGGGACAGGCGCACTCGTCGCGCTTGCTCCGCTGTATGGCGCGCCAATCAATACGCTGGTCGCTCTGGGTGATTCTACGGCGTGTGGCGTCGTACAGGCACACATCTCACCATACTCTCTAGGTTCGCTCGCGGGCCTCCCCATATCTGGCGTGTCTATCGTGCCGCGTGACGGGTGGATCTTTTTTAGTCTGAATTTGTATTTGTATGTGGCACGTACTGTGACGTACAACAGGGTACAGAGGCGATCGTGTAGCTACTACACGTTATGCTTAGGCATGTTACAACAGAGAAATAGAAGCCAGCGTAAGCTGGCCAGATGTGGCGAAAAAGAATATGTTACGTAGCGGTCGTCACGGTATGTATATGGCAGCGGGGGTCCAACCCAGTCCTTTGTCCTCTGGGCAGCGACACTATCATTACAGCCGTTGTATAGTAGAGGGGCTATATCAGTGAAGGATCCTCTTCAAGACCACCCGAGGGTGGGACTTTGGATCCACCGGTTTTCCTTCCTATTTTCACCCATTCTTTGCCAGTGGTGTCTCAGTGATGCTCGAATGAGATGGTTCTATAATTTTTTTGTTTCTCAGCTTCAGTTTCTGCACGTTCCGTTCACAGTAAACGCGGGCAAAGCCAGACTTCTGTGCGTCTGTCCGATCGAGCTGCCAGGCAAATAAGTGCACCGACCTTCGTCCGCGGCATCGGAGAGCTCATCGAAGGCGCGGAACATGGGCATTTTAGGAGATAGTGTCACTTGTATGCGCAGCGCTACAGAGAAGCACTTGGATGTCTACATCGATGCAAAGTGCCACGGATCACATGTTCACAGGCCTCGATCTCGATGGTCTAACGACTGAGAAATTCTCCCACGGATCACATGTTCACACCTCGATCTCTTATCTTCCTTAACCTCGCACGAAGCTGGGCGACAACTTCCAGATGGGGAGAAAAATCAGAACATTCCTCCGCTTGTGCAGAATTGACCGACCCCATATGCAACCTCGCTGTTAACCTTTTTTTTTTACTACATCCCAACTACCCAGCTTTTTCTCTATCCTGAGTGCCCAAGGCCGTACAGTATATTGGTGATAGTGACTTTAGTGCCGATTTGGTCATGGCAGATCGTCCCCGCTCTATCTCCAATGCATATTCCACAACGCCCTCTTCTTCCTTGGGTCCATTCCCCCAACACCAAAACTGAAATCACACATTCCCGCAGCTATAAATGACCAACACAGTG
The DNA here is from genome assembly GCA_003313715.1 of Russula abietina. Classification (NCBI taxonomy): domain Eukaryota; kingdom Fungi; phylum Basidiomycota; class Agaricomycetes; order Russulales; family Russulaceae; genus Russula; species Russula abietina. The sequence goes on from QLOU01009072.1 coordinate 23,965, forward strand.
AGTGCCGTGTCGAGTTGTCACCCCTCGCCCTCTCCGCCTTTGCTCGGGACAGACGCAACGTAATCTCCCACCTCAATCCATCTTGCACCAACACGTACAGGTCCCCTTCTGGTACCGATATAGTACGTACCTATTACACTTGCAAATCCATCACGCTCACTTTGTTAGATGGCTTTCCCTCAACAACACGAGGTCCACTTTCCAGGGGACCCATCTTATGCAGAAGATGCGCTCTGGGGAGCTACTGCCTTCTCGCCCCCCCCCAGCTCCCACAATCAGCGCCTTCGCCCTGCCTTCGTCCGTTAACGGGCCAGCCGTACGGTCATGCCGGTGTACTGGGGGATGCCGTGGTCAGTAATTGGCACCGTGATATCCCCTGACTGGCATTCACGAAGACCCATACACCTGCATTGTTTTTAGCTCCTGTCGGTGAATGCTGCTGGTACTAGCCATCGATCAAACGAGAGCAGAGAGAATATTACACCACCTGTCGGAAATTTTGCCATACAAGCTCAACCACAAGACCCGCAGTCCGTTGACATGGCCTATTACGGCATGACCGATGATTCCCCTCCGCCACAGGGACATCGTGATCATTTTATCGGTGATAATGCCGGAATTGTTCAGGATGTCCTGGCCCAGGCCCTAGCCCAAGCCGCCCCACCAGCACCTGTGTGCAGTAACCTCGTTTTTTGACGTGTATATACCTAACCATACCGTCCATTAAAGGTCATTGACGCAGTGAATGACGAACCTCAGCAGGCAGCAACAGGCCCGGCTCTAGTCTTCAATGAATTTCCTGACCGGGGTACTGTTCCCAATAGGCGGGCCACTGAAGTCCTTCGGCAGCTGGCAATTCTCTACTTGAACGATCCCAATTCGCAAGTTGTTATGATTCGTATGGGACCCGGCCGTGACGATGAAGTGACGATGGACTTTACCCTTAGGTTGACTAACCTCTGAGGTCGCGACTGATCGGGCCGGACGTGTACTTCGCTGTCATCAAATATTGTGTATTTCGTAGCCATCGTAGGCATTGATCCATTTTTTGAATGCCCATCATCGTGGATCCTAAGACGCGGCAGTGAGAGGAAGGAGAAAAAGGTCATAAAACCGCCTTCAGCACCGATCCCATTCGGGTCTCAGTGAGACCAAAAACAAAAGGGTAGAGAAGAGAAACCGGACTGCCAGTACATAAATCCCGACGACTGAGTACACACCCACGATAGATCATACCCGATATCGGCGAGCCCGTGAGCAGACAGAGGGTGAGTATGGTGAAATACGTGCCTGTGCAACGCCCGACGTCTGTAGAGTCACCGAGAACGGTCATCAAATCGCCAAGAGTCGTGAAGATGTTATGACGTTCATTGCGCCAGTCTGTCGTCGCCGTCTTTTAAACGACTTTTTTTCTTCTGAAAAGATGTAGCGGGGATAGGTGCAGGGAACGTGGTGTGTGTGATACCAGTATCGACTGTTAAGGATGAAGTCGCAGGATAAGCGGCCGACGCCTGAGCCTACGCTAGCGATGGCGACAAGGTAGGAGGAAAAAGGTGATACGATACAATCTTGGGAAGACGCACGTGCGTCAATGTCGGAGGGTTCAGAATCTCTCCACGAAAGGGGAATATATGCAGACTAATTGTCCTGTGTGGAGACCGAATCCTGCTACGAAGATGGACGCGGTGTACACCGACTCACCGAGTGGGCAGGCGACCTTGAACTGCTTTCGGTAAACTGGGTTCAAATTGAACAGACCCCGGCGACGATGATCCGTGGAAGTCTACGTCCCAGCGTCGGCACTTGTAGTCAATGCTCACTAACGGGCGCACACGATTAGATCACATAGCGAATTCATAACCCCGAGGACGAACACTAGGTAGTTCCCATCAACAATTTGCATCTATGCAAATGTTGCATAGTATCAATAGTCTTGCTGGTCGTCCTTGCTAGCCGTCGCCATATGAACGGAGCGCAGTAACAAATTTCGTGGGTGGGGATGGTTAGAGAAGGATTTCTTTGAGAGAGAAATGATCCGAGACAGACCGAAACCGAAATGACAGACCGAAAGAGACAAAGGCGGGCCAGCAGTCTCGGCGTTAACCGTCGGATATAAGCTTCACTCCATCAGATCGGCGTTCTTCCTGCCCTTTCGAATTCCTCATTTTATGGGGCGTGTTATCCCTCGCATCCAAGTGTCTTTGCAAACTCTCAAACTCCACGGTCAACAGGCAGGCGTGTTTTGCCCCCGGATCACTGGACAGGCTATTCCTTCATTGTTCGAGTTTCGGAAGGCCAAACGATGGATTATGGATGACCCGTCCATCATCCTTCAATGGGTGTTTCGACCAATACAGCTGTCCTCTTTCCTGTTGTCGATCTAGTTCAACTGGCGGACTTTTTTTGCCGCGCCGTCGGTCGTGCACCTGTACTGCACACCTGATACACTGCTGCTTCATGGGCTCCGTCTAGAAACGGGCCCGAAACAATCTATGGAGTACGATCGCAAGCTTCGCAGCTACTTATTATGCCATGTCTCATCTGTATTCTCTCTCCTCTCCCATTGTCCTCATGTCTCCTTCACGTTGTAAGTGTACGACTTTCCACACTTTGGCGAGTCAACGCGTTTGTCCCACCGCTCAGTATCGCCCGTTTGATGGCTTTTCAGGGTGCTGAGGAGAAGCTCCAGCAACAAGAAACAACAAATGTTATCTGTTATAACAAAGGCAAATAGTACGAAAAATGCTATTTCGACACGTGGCTCAACGCATACGAGATATGAAGTACATGTCCAGCCCGACCAATCGCAACCTCAGAGGTTAGTCAACTTAAGGGAAATGTTCACCATCACTTCGCTGTCCCGCCCAGGTCCCATACGAACCATGACAAGTTGCGAGTTGGGGTCGTTCAAGTATAGAAGTGCGAGTTGCCGAAGGACTTCAGAGGCCCGCCCATTGGGGAGAGGGTCCTGGTGAGGAACTTCTTCGAGGAAGGCCGGAGCGCTGCCGGCCGCAGCCTGCTGAGCGTCGTCATTAAATGCGTCGATCACCTTTGTAAGGGTATTGTCAGATAAATGTATGGATTAAAGTGAGCTCAGCACACACGGCTGGTGGGGCGACATGGGCTTGGATGGGGACATCCTGAGCAGCGTAGTCGGGGGCAATATGATCATGATGCCTGTATGGCGGAGAGAATTCCATAAGCCATGCCGTACTACCCCCTGCCAAGTGACAACGTACTGTAGGTCTTGCAGTTGGTCTTGTGCAGTAGGGTTCTCTACAAATGGGCGCATACCCTCCCAGTCCCCATCAACTTGACGATTAGCAGTGACATTCGTTGATGGAAACTAGTAAGACGACAAACAGATGTGAATCCTCGCAAATAAGAGAACATATGATACCGGCCACTGACCACATCATCCTGCAGTACACCAGGGTCACGCCAAGGTTGGCCCGGAAGTAGACGACGGTTGGACGAGGGTGCTGATTGTGGATGCTGGGGACCCATGGAGGCAGTTGTACTCCAGGACGCGTCTGCGGCAGGATAAGAGGTCCCATCGAATTGATCCTCATCAAAGTATTGAGGTAGATGAGATTGGGGGAAGTCAGTCATCTGAACAAGGCAAGCATGATGGATTCACAAGAGTTGCTGCCAGTATTATATGTACGTACTGAATCAGTATGGGCCTATGATTGAGTTTTTAGAAGGGGATTTAGGTTGAGGTATTGATTTTGGCGCATCGTAAAACGGATATTTATATGCACAGGGAAAGAGAGTGGTGGGAACAGAACGAGGGCAAGTAGTGGTGGTGGGACGGTTTGGTTTGCCGGGAAGGCGTGAACGGGGGTGACTGGTGTCAGAGTGGGAGATCTAGATCTAGATACTGTTCCTGCGGGTGGGAAAGCAGGGAGCCAAGCGATGGGACGGTTTGGTTTGCCAGAGAGCGTGGACTGGAGTGACTGGGGTCAGACCAGATAGGATTGAGTAGGAGATCTACATATCGTAGGATTAATTGGGAAGGCATGCCAAGCGATGGGATGGTTTGGTTTGTCGGAGAGCGTGGACTGGGGTGACCTGGGGTCAGACCGGATAGTGAGATATCTAGATCTCATACCTGTCCGTCCCTGACCCAGGTCACCCCAGCACGCTCTCCGGCAAACCGAACCGTCCCATCGCTTGGCTCACCCCCAGGCTTCAATCATATCAGCCCAGAACAGTCACATACCAACTATCAGTCGTTCCGATGATAGATTCACCAGCAAAAAAAAAAACCACCTCATGTCAGAGTCAAGCGCCGAAACCGGGATGTTGGCTTTGCCCCTCCAGTAATGCGCTTGCCCTTGTTTTCTTTCTTGGACAATTTCCCTCTCCAAAAAGATCCCCCGCTAAACACCCCGGCCCCGGTCGCCCCCCCAGAACTTCCTACGTCGCTTGGACGGGCAGAGGCGAGAATGAGCCCGACTACCTGCTCTCAGTCGAAATCACTCCCTTTCAAGTTTGGCCGTACGCTTTGCGCCTGTGACCACTGTCAACGGCGTTTGGAAGAGTCAAATGGTCAACGAGAAGAATCGCGCTCGTATTAACGATATAATCTTTCGTTCTAGGAATTATAAATCTGGTATGCAATATGGTCGTCTATACACGTTAATGAGCATTAACCGCGTGTATTGCAGACGCTGAGATGCGGGCTTCCCCCTATCGTCGCCGCCGGGGGCCTGTTCAATCCCAAGCAGTTCAAATCACACATCCACTCGGTGTACAACATGTCCGTCTTTGTAGCCTGGCTAGCCTCAGCTCTAGTACACAGGTCAGTCCGCCTACATCCAATCCCCGCCCCCTTCCTAAAAATTTTCAGGATAACGCCTTGTGCTTATTTCAGACCCTAACCACTCCCACCTGCTATGCTTCGTCGACGCAAGCACATTTCACGGGATTTCTGACTTCTTCCCTTTCGGATTTATATCCTGCTGCGCGTACAACTCCAGGGCAGAGGCAGTCACGCAGGTAGCTGCGTAAGTTGCTATGAATATACAATTTATGGGTGTTTCACGCCGCCCCTCCTACACCGTCTCCATGCCAATGCAGACGCGGGTGTCACGGTTGGGCGCCCATCCTGTAGGTCAACGTTCAACGCAGCACCAATTGGCGCGTATATCCGAGTCACCTGACCTCCCAACGACACAACGAATGCATAGTAATACCGGTAATCTTCTTCGCGACCGTGCTGAGCATTGTTCCGCCACACCCTCACAAAACAGGCACACTCGTCGGGCTTGTGCTGCCGTGCAGCGCGTCAATCGTCGTGCTCATCACCCTCGTCTATACGCTCAGGCTGACCATCGCTCTTAATGATTTTACGACGTAGCTTATACGGCTACTATAATTGTCCTCCCTCAGTCCCTCTGTGGCTCTGTCCCGTTACTCCGTACTAAGGACACAGAGAACGAAAACATAGAAGAACACTCGACATTCAATGAACTTTTGTCGCCACTACTTCTGCGTCGTTGCTCAACGCATCATGTACGAGCGCGTGTGTTGTTGATGTACAGTTTTGTTGATGTCTATTTATATAGGCCGAAGGAGATACTTATGGATTCCAATTCGGGTGGCTCAACCACGCGTGAGATTATGGCTCATTTTGCAGATCATGAATAATCGAATAATCCCCGGCATGGTTAAACCTGACAGACTGTGTTTCACGAAATTGCGATTTTTCAACTCCCTTTCCCCGGATCAGGTCATCCTAGTAACGGATAGCCAGAGGCTGGGTACTTCCGGATCCACGCTCCCTGGTTAATCCCAGAGTCTCAGAACAGATACATATTAGTCGGACCTTTCCAATGATAGCGACGCCACTAAACCTGATATCACTTTTCGCCGTTTCATCGCCGTTTCATCACCGTCTTAGATAGGGTCAGATAATGACAGACCTTCATCAAACTGCGTTTGGAAAACAAAAGTTATCCACTACCTCATAACGTGTATTGCTTCTTCCACCCTCTGGGAGATAAATGACAGCATACTGGTACTACTTCTCACTGAGGCCCATGCGATGGATTAGAACCCCAGAATGATCAGATGTATGTCAACCTCAGAGGTCAGTCAACCTGACGGTAATAACCACCATCACAGCATCAGTTTGTCCAGGTGCCATGCGAATATCAGCAACTTGTGAATTAGGGTCGTGCAAATAGACGGTTGCAAGCTGCCGAAGGGCTTCAGCAGCCCGCCTATTGGGGACAGGAACCTGTTGAGGCAATTCACCGGGCAAGGCTGGAGCGGGGCCTGCTACGGCCTGCTGAATTTCGTTGTTAAATGCGACAATATCCTTTGCAAGTGGTGAAGGGTATGGTTAGATATATGTATGCGGTCCCTCCTCCGTCGGAAGCTTAAAACGAGTGCAGCGGCGATGAAACAAGACCAGAACAAGAGGATCAAAACAAAATGGAAAAAGAGATGGACAACCGCTGTCAGAGGCCGAAAAGACCACCAAATTGACAGCGAAACACCGTCAAATAGGTTCCTTGAGCTAATTAGCAACCCTAAGCTCCCTAGACAAGCCGCCAGCCATATCTCTCAGATGCGCATCACTCACGTACCCCTCAACAGTTACCTTCACAGATTCAAACGGGTCGACAACCCAAGATGCCCAGCGTGTGGAGAAACAAAGGAGACGGTGGAGCACTACCTGTTACAATGTCCAGGTTACGCGCATGAGCGTTGGGCACTGGAGAAATCAATCAAAAGCAAACCCGACCTAAGAACACTCCTCAGTAACCCCAGCTCAACGCTCGCGGTCAAGAACTACATACAAGCAACGCACAGATTCAAAATCGCCAACACAAAAGCGCATGGTGAGTCAAACTAAATAGCAAAAGCCTACTACGCGAGATACCACACAGGAAATATACCACACGCGCGCAAACGCAACCGCAAGATATTACGCACCCCCTTCCCCCTCCCCTCCTCCCCAACTCTCTCCCTCCC